>OU785220.1:16191735-16404235 GCA_917051295.2 Erebia ligea | reverse complement strand
CTCCTAAGGACCTAAAACATGGTATGCAGACCATTACTCATTTAAACTGGTTATCTTGATACATTAAATCTGCCATTATTATTGTTCTCAAGTACCCTATATAATGACTTCTTTCCTAGCTTGAATACTTTTGGGTTGCCAACTTACTTGGAGGACAAATTAACAAATTTCAAAGATAAAAGTCAAGATGACTTTTATCTTTGAAATGAGTATTATAATTTATCCATTGACTAATGTGCTGACATTATGCACATTAAATTCCTCTTTTTGC
This sequence comes from Erebia ligea, assembly GCA_917051295.2. NCBI lineage: Eukaryota > Metazoa > Arthropoda > Insecta > Lepidoptera > Nymphalidae > Erebia > Erebia ligea. The sequence goes on along the minus strand of OU785220.1, from coordinate 16,403,964 downwards.
TGCCACAATTTTATTGAAGGTAAAGACATAGAATTAGATAAAAAAAACTCGATAGGTAACTCATAACAATGCTGATTTTTTTATAAATTTTCAGGAGTTCAGTTCCTTGTTTATAAAAATATATAACATAATATGTTAAATTTTTGTGCTTTCGGATCCTATGTAAAGGGAACTTCGACCGTGAGGTCCAACTCTCGGCCATCTTTATGTCCGCTGTAGATGCAGTAGGTAGCAAACCGTGGTGGTAACCCAGCCACCCGTACGGCGTACGCGTCCGCTTGCACTTAAGTAAACTAGTACCCTGCCCAAGTTTGAACTCACTGCGACTTCAGGACTGCTATGATTGACGATTACTGTACGTTGAATTATTTTAGCGCCACGGCGGCTTCATGGTATCTTCGCATGCATGTCCTTGTCAAAGGGCGAGCTTGCCGTGTCCGCCGCGCTCCTGCAGCACATCATACTAATACTTATTATAAATGCGAAAGTGTGTTTGTTTGTTGGTTTGTCCTTCAATCACGCCGCAACGGAGCAACGGATCGTCGTGATTTTTGGCATGGATATAGTTGAGGAGGTGGAGAGTGACATAGGCTATACCTTCTATCCCGGAAAATTAAGGAGTTCTCGCGGGAATAAAAAAAAAACTTAAACCACGCGGACGAAGTTGTGGGCATCGGCTAGTCTGATATACGTCGTCGCAACTCACTTGAAAGCCTTGTCGTCCTCCTGTCCGTTGTGCAGGCCGTTGGGCATGGGCCCGTGGTCGTGCAACTCGTGCATGTCCTTGTCGAAGGGCGAGCCGGCCTTGTCGTCGCCGCGCTCCTCCAGCACCATGCCGCGCAGCCCGGCCACCACTCCCGCTACCTTCTCGCCGCCGCACGCCACGCCACCAGCTTCTGTGTCGAATCACCATATTAGTCGTGCAATCTATACTAATATTATAAATGCGAAAGTTTGGATGGATGGATGTTTGTTACTCAATCAGGCGAGAACAGCTGCACGGATCTGCATGAAATTTGGCACACAGATAGATTAGCACATAGGCACAGTAAACAGATACAACCAGTACTGAAACTACCTAGAAACGTTCGAAACAGCTCACTCAACACAAACATGCGCATCCACGAGACCCCTAAGCGGTCGTCGCAGGGCCGTCAGTAGTGAGTGCCGCGTCATGACGTGTCGTGGAAGCGCATGTGCAGTGGCGATTCCTGGTGGTAAATCTGGGGTTTGCGCTAGCTGATGGTTATGTATTTTCTCAATAAAACACATTTACCTCATAATATATCACTGATTAGGGGTATAGGTTTAATATAACTGATAGGTATATCCCTAACAGGTTTGCCCGCCATCTTAGAGTAGGTACTTACATCATGACCCACCACCTGGTGGCATTGCAGTCAAGGGCTAACTTGTTCTTACTAGAATAAAGAATACTATTTTTATATATCTTACACTAGCAGATTCCCGCGACTTCGTCCGCGTGAAATAAGTTTTTTAAATTCACACGGGACCTCCCTAATTTTTCGGGTTAATCTCGGTTCTCGTAACCAAGCCTATGACACTCACAAATAATGTGGCTTTCTGTTGGTACCAGAATTTTCAAAATCGGTTCAGTACCTAGATCCAGAGATTACCCCCTACAACCTCACAAACTTTACCTCTTTATAATATTAGTATAGTGCGCGTTACATTTTCACTATGATATATTCTAAAATATTCATCTGAATTAGATTGTGTAAGGGCAAATTTGATCTATATGAAATACTTGAGATGAACAACCATTTTATTTTGATAGGGATTGATACTATGTTGGTAAAAACACCTTCGCGAGTAAAGCATTGTTTTAGACCAAATTTGAAAATCATAATGACGGTTATTGTGAGACGACCTTAAAACATAGCTATATGCTGTCGCGGACTTTTTTTTAGAACTTTTTGAGAGGAACAATTCCACCATACATTGTTTTCGTGTATCTTTTACCATTTACGCAGCGCACGCCACGGAAGCTCTCACATGAGACAATTTTTTCCGACTTCATTCACATTATTGCAATTTTCGTAGGGATTTTTAATGTTTTTGAAAATAAAATACAGCCTATGCTACTCGCCGAGAATGTAGCTTTCTATAGGTGAAAGAATTTTTAAAATCGGTTGAGTAGTTTTTGAGTTTTGAAAATAATACTACATAGCACATGCGCAACTCATAGTGCACGCCTTCGGCCCAGTACTGAGCGGGAGTAAGCGGGCCGACGGAGTTCGAAGATTCTCGCAGTACGAGCCACGTGGCGATGCGGCGCACGTCACAAGTCACAACTCACAACCAAGGTGCGAGGTGGTCATGGAGCGTGCGTGATTTTAAATAATTATCGATTAACGCAATCATTTAATTGATAAACTTATATGATTTGTGAATGGTAGGTACCTATTTCATGTTAAAAAATAAGTATTAGTATATTACTTAAATATACATCTAGAATAATTGGTAAGTAACTTATTCATAATTATTGGTATTGCGGCGCAAGCTGCGCAATCTTAGAGGAATCGCCACTGCGCATGTGTGTGAGTGAGCTGTTTAGAACGTTTCTAGGTAGTTTCAGTCCTGGTTGTATCTGTTTACTGTGACATAGGTTACTTTTTATCCTGGAAAATTAACAAGTTCCCGCGTGAACGAAAAAACGTCAATTCACGCGGACAATGTTGCTGGCATTAGCTAGTAAGTATATAAACACGACGGTGAAGGGTAGTAAGATCCTCTTTCTGTGCCCAGTTGATAATAGTACTTTGATCAGGCCAGATGTCACAAATGTACAGTACCAAAAAATGTGCGCAGGATGCAGTACGCGCCACAAACGATGAATAAGCGGAAGGTTATTGCAAGGGTTCAAACTACATGGGGCTGGGCAAGACTGACATAGACACAACAATATGACATAGCTGCAACTTTGTCGCAAGCTTTGACATATTATCCCAAATAGGCTACAAGCAGATTTAACTTTCTGAATGGGGATGGGAAGTCATTCATTGCTTTGCTGTCATCATGTGAGATGAGATCATCATGAGGAGAGCCTGAAATTCAAATTGATGATACCTTGTGTGCAAAGTTATCTACTACCTACATTTGTACAGTTATCTGTGTCCATTTCGATATTCTACATATGAACAATTACGGTGTTTAAAATAGGATCGGCGTTGTCTTGAACCGACAGATGTCCACAGCTGGAAATAGGTCTCATGTAGGGATTTGGCATAGAGATAGGTTACATCCCGGGAAAGAACATATACTAATTTAATAAGTAGTATTCCTGAATATTAATAGTAGTTCCCCCAGAAATTAAAAGACCTTAACCTACGCGGACTAAGTCGCGGGCATCATCCAAAATCAAAACCCGTAAAAAAGATCTCAATACAAGTCACCATAAAACTTGCAACAATAAGTACAGCAAAACAATTAATTGTATTACAGGAACCAAATGGAAATTTGTTTGAGTTCAAAACAATGGCTTCACTTTCGACTTTGCTTCATTGAACACATCGAAAGTGAAATATTAAGTATAACAAGCTATGGCTGGGCGATGAGCATTAAAAAAGATGTTTTTTGTCGAGTTTCCAGTGGAGTAATAAAAATAAGCGGTGATAGCCTAGTCGTTAAGACACCCACCCCCAGACCTCCTGTACGGGGTCGCGGGTTTGATTCCCGGGCACGCACATCTAGCTTTTTGAAGTTATATGCATTTTAGGAAAATAAATGTCACTAGCTTCAAACAGTGAAGGAAAACATCACGAGGAAACCTGCACTCCCAAGAGTTTCTTATTGTTCTCGAAGGTGTATGAAGTCTCACAAACCACACTTGGTTGTGGCACTTTTCATTTTTTTTTTATCCACTACAAGTCAGCCCTTGACTGCGATCTCACCTAACGGTAAGTGATGATGATTGATGCAGTCTTAGATGGTAGCGGGCTAACCTGTTAGAGGCCCATGCAGTTGTATTAAACCCATACCCCTATTCGGTTTCTACACGGCATCGTACCGGAACGCTAAATCGCTTGGCGCACGTCTTTGCCGGTAGGGTGGTAACTAGCCACGGCCAAAGCCTCCCACCAGGCCAGACCAGGGAAAATTCAGAAATTATAAATTTCCAAACCCTGCCGGGGATCGAACCCGGGACCTCCGGACATTAAGGCAACAGCGCTCAACACTGCGCCACGGAGGTTGTAAAAGTCTTTGTGGAGAATAACTGCCTCGGTTGAGACGATGGTAAAACACATGACACACATCGGAAGTGGTTCGGGCACATTACCTGTAGGCGAGCCGCGCAGCACGTACTCCACCATCTTGACGCCGAGGCCGGCCGAGTCGCGCGGCGACAGGATGCTGCCAGCGTCGCCGCCGGGGAACGCCACGCCGCGCCGCGCGCCCATCATCGCCACGCCCACGTTGTGTTCCACTGCTAAACCACACCATCACAACACCAGTTAACATCTTTTTTTTAACAGACTTCATTAAGGATGTATAAATGAATTAATATTGTGTGGTGGACTGGTACTGAACCCTTCGCGCGCCAGTCTGACTCGCACTTTTTTTCTTTAATCGAGAATTTAAAATGATTATCAAACTTAAAACTAACAGATGTGAATTTTAGGTCTTTTGAAAGACCCTCTATTTAATAATCAGTTAGAAATGATTTATTTGTTATAATAACAATATGATTTTATAATAACCAAACATCGCTACTGGATGGCATAAACAGTCGCGTAAAGAGACTGGATTAAAAAGATGCATATCTTAAATTTCGGCACTAGCACGTAAGTGAACCATGGCCGAGTGGTCGAAGGCGCTCAAGGCGCGATTCCCAGAGAGACGCAGGTTCAAATCCTGCCGGTTCCGAAAATTTCGGATATGTATTTATGTAAGTTTAGAAACATAATATGCACGGCAGGAGTCCAGTAACAGCGCGAAAATCGGCGCGCGGCAGCCGCGTTACATTATAATTGCAGTTTGGACCCACCTTAACCTGTTAGGGGTAAAGCATATTAAGCCGTACCGGAACGCTAAATCACTTGCCAGCACGTCTTCGCCGGTGGTAACTAGCCACGGCCGAAGCCTCCAAATTATAAATGCTTTAATAGATCCTGCCTGATTGAACCCGACCTCCTGCTTATAAGACAACAGGGCTCACCACTTCCCTAAGCAAGTTTTCAAAAGTAAAGCTACAATCAAATAAAAATATCCTCATATTGGAGAGTATACTTGTCATTAACTTGATTTATATCCATATTATTGAGTGGGCTAACCTTGAGCAGACCAAGTAGGATCGCGCCACATTTGTTCAGGGTTAAGTTGCAGCGGAGGAAGGTGCGGTGGCCCCTTGCTGTCACCACCAGCGCCAGGCCCTTTGTCCCACAGTTTTTTAGCAGCAGGTGCGATCTATTCAGACAGAAAATATAACATCAAACTACAAATTGCTTGAACAGGCAAACCTCGCCTCAGCTAAAGGATAAGAATAAAAATTTAAATAAAGAAATTAATAGTTAAAATGTTTTATAGAAAGTAAGTTCTTGCTCATGAAGCATAACATGTTTTTATAGTAATATAATAAATATTAGTTTAAGTTGCCTTTCAATGGCAAATCAATTAATACATTGGGCGTTAAACAATTGATTTCTTGAAATGAATGAGTTAGATTATTTTAGGTATACTCTTTTTGACACCAATGATTTTAATGAATATGTCATAAAACTCAGTCTACACCTTTCAAAAAGGTAAACTCCTAGGTAGTTGTTAACAGGAAAAAGGGGCCAGGCTGTTGGCCACCTACAGCAACAGGGAATATGGTTAAATGGCTACATGGCTACTAAGTATGGGACTCACTAAGCCTATTTAGAGACCACTGATAGAGATGATGATAGATCATCATATTTGATGATTTCATTAATAAAGATTTCTATTTCTATCATACATTGCATAATTGAGTTATAAAAATTTTCAAAAAAAAATAAAAACCGACTTCAAAAATCACAAACACTAAAAAGTAAAAAAATAATTTAATTTATTATGTATACACAAGAGTTTATTTAGTTCTATAATAACATTTTTTGGAGTCGGTACCAATTAGCCGCATGAACCGTCTACCTACTCTTCATTATTGTTGACGTGACTCCACATTGGCACCGACTCCAAAGAATGTTATTATAGAACTAAATAAACTCTTGTGTATACATAATAAATTAAATTATTTTTTTACTTTTTAGTGTTTGTGATTTTTGAAGTCGGTTTTTATTTTTTTTTGAAAATTTTTTATTTCACAATTTTTAGTGGCCCCACTGTTTTAAAATACAGGATGTAACCAGAACGAGATATGCTATGCATGGTTAAAACATACTGTTTACAAGACTATCACACTGATCGCGAGCAATTTACTCTTATCCGTTGAAGAGTTCCATTATCTATCTTCGAAGATATTCATCAGATCTTCACCAAATTTATGTGGGACCACTTCGAAAGTATACCCTTTCAAACAAAAAAAGAATTTTCAAAATCGGGCCAGGCGTCTTCGAGTAATCGGGGAACATACATAAAAAATAAAAAAATAAAAAGATTCCGACGAATTGAGAACCTCTATCTTCGAAGATATTCATCAGATCTTCACCAAATTTATATGGGACCACTTCGAAAGTATACCCTTTCAAACAAAAAAAGAATTTTCAAAATCGGTCCAGGCGTCTTCGAGTAATCGGGGAACATACATAAAAAAAAAAAAAAAAAAAAGATTCCGACGAATTGAGAACCTCCTCCTTTTTTGAAGTCGGTTAAAAATAAAATAATAAGACGAGTTTGCTGGAATAGCAATTTCCATCAAAGAAGCATTTATTTGCCAGGGTAATCTGAATACAGCCACCATTGATTCAATCGTGACTGACAGCATTATCATTGTGATTTGTGACGGTTAGCAAAGCATTGGTTATTTTACGAAATATAAAAATTTAGAATGCATCATGAGTAAACAATATAATCAAGTTTCAAGTTAAAGTTACTTAAATACATGACTATTTCTTAATCCTTGGTTGGAAACCTTGACTAAGAATCATATTAAGTAACACACATACAATTAACTATCTACATTGCCACCAAGGTTTCACATCTTCAAAAAAAGCTAAGAGGTTTAAGTTGAAGGTTATGCAAGTATATATTCTGTGAATATGCATTAAATGCATTTGGCTAAATATTGACAGATCACACAACACATTGTTGTGTACACACAATGCAACTTTTATTTTGTTTGTTGTTTTTCAACTTTTATTTAACTGAGCATTTTTTTTTACAAAAAAGCAATCTGTGAAATTTTTTAAGCATTATTAGCGCTCCATTTCCATATCACATGAGATTACATAAAGATGGAATACTATGGACCAGTAACAACACATCAAAGTAAAACAAAGTAATCACGTATTAAACTACCTATATCACTTTTTCTTAGAAATAATAACTGATAAGTTCAGAATAGCGATTGGAGGTACTAGGTATACAGTTTACAGTTGTTCACATTTGTACTGCACAAGCAACTCCGAAACTGCTGATACATAGAATGTGATTTCCTGTTAAGCTGCTATTGAAGCAAACATATTTGTCATAAATAGACAGCCATGTCTTTGTATTTTACTTCAATAGTTTTTCATATTATGCTTTTGCATAGCATAGGCACAAAGTGGCCAATTCTGTATAACACAATCTCTAAACTAAACTAAAATGGCAGCTTTAATACTAGTTCTGTCCCTTTCCGTAGGGATGTATGAAAGGGTTAGCAATATTTGTAATGCTCTAATTTTAGTTTAGTTTAGGGATTGTGCACTACAGAATCAGCCCCAAAATGTACTTTTCACCTCTCTAGCTCTAAAATAGTACTTTTGCTGCTTTAACCGATGAGCAAAAGTCGTTTTTGTTCATGCCGTGAGAGAAATATTTTGAATTAAGAATGCTGTAGATTGGCATTTCTTGTCATTGTCTCACGAAACATTCAGAAACTCCATCACATCTTAAGCAATATTTTATTAGTAAAATTTTCAGCATTAATTTATTTAGAGTAATGTGTCTTTTAACTTAATTCTTACAAAAAGGTCATTTATTTACTTCTAACAAAGTAGAAAATGTAAATTATGTATGTCGCACTTTCCGAACATTCCTTCTCCCTGCTAAAATAACCATGGATTAATATGTATGTATATTTAAAAAAAAACTAAAATATGGAATCACCCGCTACACAGGTGATTCTATAATATATAGAATCTGTCGCTCGCTGGGATTCAAACTAGGCCCTCACAAAAAAAACTAACTGCTAGTTTGCTGGAATAAATAGCTAAGTATTTACTTAAATTAAAAATTCAAAAATTAAAAACTGATGTTCGTAAAGTGTGAAAGAATGACCACATTTAAGCATTATTTCAATCAAGCGTGATGTTTTTATAGGAGTGGGTATGAATCATAAAATAAGTAAGTGAAGATTGAGCCTTCAGCTTCTTTCTTTAGCCTGATTTTTACTGTTTCTTATGTTTTCAAGAAATTTTGATTTACTTGAATAAAACTTTATTAGTGTAATTAAAATGTACCTACACAATAAACATTGTTTTAAACTCAGAGTTAGAATAGTTCATAGTTTACTAGATAACTCTTAGTCATTGGAAACATCTTCAAATCTTACAAGATTATGTAGGCTACATGAATTGCAATGATCTCAATTTCAAATAACCAACACCACCACCACTACAGCCCATTTAACGTCCCACTGCTGGGCATAGGCCTCCACTCTCATAGGAGAGAGGGAATTAGAGGTTAGACCCACCACGCTGCTCCAATGCGGGTTGGCAGGCTAGTTCAAAATATATGAATAATACAAATAACAACAATAATTGTTGTGAGTAAATTATATTTTACTTAATGTGAATTGTGAATACAAATCTTACTTCAGTTAAATTAAATAAAGTGGGCAAAAGCTTAAAAGTTTTGTACACAATATTACTGATTTGTAATGCAAACACAGCAAGATTAGAAAGGTCACTTCCATAAGATTGCATACAGTTACACATTCTGCATGATTTTACTTTCCTTGTTGTTTCTAACCTCAACAGATAAGTGTAAGTTATTTATTTAAAGTACCTACCTACGTAAAGTAATAAGAAAGAAACAAACTTCCATTGGCGCAACCGCTTCCCAGGCTAGGAAACTATGAAACAAAAAGTTCTTTCGACGACACAATGAAACATGAAACAAATTCTATCATGACTGGTGTTCAATAAAGCTAAATCACAAATTAAACTAACCTTCATGCGTGTTCAAGACTCAGTACTTTTAATATCCTTTTATTTGATCAATGTTCGTTCCCACACCGGCGAATAAAATAATTACCTATAGACTAGAAATGGCGGACGCCGGTGACAAGTAAACAAAACAAAAACGGACCTGTTGCGTAGAAAAACGAGAATTTCGCAATTTCATGACTTAAAACTGCGTCTCCACACACTAAAGTACAGGATAAATCGTATAAACTTACCATGTCGGGGCCCATATCCTTAACATTAGTGTCGAAAAAAAAGTCACTCAAAGGTTTCATGCGTACAATCCACCTAAAGCTCGATCATGTACCACAATGAAAGCTTAGCGAAGGATAGAGGAAACTACACATTTATCACACGATTCTATATAATATTTACACTAAAAGTAGCGAAAACACAACACATTCCTTACAATAAAACGTTTATTTGCAGGGAAATAAAACTGGAAGATATAAACTCAAAAGAACAATGTTGACTTGTTTCGAACAAAGGACATACGCCGACTACAGCGCCTGCGCTAACTTTCCGAGATCGGGAGCGTCGGACGAAGCGAAGCTTCATGAAATATTAGATAGATGGCGCAACGTCCCCCACAAATAATGATCGCGGTAATATTCGTATCTTTTAAGTTTTAACCCCGACGCGACGCAAGAAAAGTTTGCTGACAAAACGGTCAACGTTTTGTTTGTCTGTCTGTGGTATTCTATCGCTCAATAGGATTATGCACCGATTTGTCGCAGTTTTTTCAATCGAAAGTGTTTGTCATCTGTGCAGCCTTATAAGCTAGCCATACACGCACAGATCTGCCCGACGGATCTGTCCGACAGACGTGCCTGGCGGACAGATCCGTGCATGTATGGTGAGAACGGACACGGATTTGCACGCCGGGTGCCTGCCCGCTGCCCGTGGTCAAATCGAGCGGATCGGGCACGGGGCGGGTAGATCCGAGCTCCCAACTGTGCGTGTGTGCGTAGCGACGGATGTACCCGCCAGATTTGACGTCAGTCGCGCACTCACTCGAAGTAATATACATGAGTTTGATCACAGAAAAGGCGTTTAGTGAAAATAAAGAATTTTGGACAAGTTTTATAGAGCTTTATAAGTCTATGCCTTGTTTATTATAGATTTAAAGGCACAAGCATACGAAAAATTGGTCGAAAAATGCAACGCAATCAATCCCGCTGCAGATACAGATAAAAATAAATATAGATAATAATAGAAATAGACTTTTTACAGACGACCGTATTTGCTGGAATTACGATCTGAACTGCTGCCCGTACTCGTGTGTGGCGAATCACGGATCTGCCTGTCGGGCAGATCTGGCGGGCAGATCTGTGCGTGTATGGCTAGCTATTAGCAGCTCTACTCAGCCAATTTTGGGTATCTTCGCAGTTTTTTTTTGTCCAAAACATCCGCTTTTTAATGTTTTTATTATTGATTTCTTCTATATATAATACCAATGGTTCATTAAAAATGCACAAGTAGAACTCCCAGGTGTCAATCCATGCTAATATTATAATAAATGCGAAATGCGAATGTGTCTGTCTATCTGTATTGCTAAGGTTTTCCGGCCCATTTTTTCAACCGATTTTAAGATACCGAGGTAGGATGCATCCCGGAGAAGCACATAGGCTGACTTCCCGCCAAATGTACTCTGTGCTTCCCGCAAAAATAAAACATAAGCCGCGGACGTCTACTTATTTTGTATATAATTTTTTTTCTAGACCTTGGAGGTCAAAAATCAAAAAACTGAATTTAATAAATTACCAAAGGGTTGCCCAAAGGAATTTTAAACCCCATTTTGTTGTTGTTGGCAAATCGGAGCGTATTTTGCATCATGATTCATGATAAGTATCGAGAAAGTCCAGTGGATTGGCAGTGGAAGTACCTAATAATTTAAGTAAACTCGTAGGTTTGTAGGCGATAATAAATATCATTCTTCGAAAAGGATTATTGGTAGATAAATCGAAATAGGTATATTGATAACTATAGATGATGCCCGCGACTCCGTCCGCTCGGATTAAGGTTTTTATTCCTCCGGGAACTCTTTAATTTTCCGGGATATAAAGAAGCCTATATTCTTCCTCGGGATACAACCTATCCAGACAGAAATTTCATCTAAATCGGTTAAACAGATGCAAAAGTGTTTTGCATTTATAATACTAGCTGATGCCCGCGACTTCGTCCGCGTGGATTGAGGTTTTTCGGTTCCCACGAGAACTCTTTAATTTTCCGGGATAAAAAGTAGCTTAAGTGTTTTCCAGACTATAATCTATCTCTGTGCCTTTCATCCAGATCCGATCAGCCGTTGGAGCGTGATTGAGTAACAAACATCCATACATCCATCCAAACTTTCGCATTTTATCCATACTTCCATACTAATATTATAAATGCGAAAGTGTGTCTGTCTGTCTGTCTGTCTGTCTGTCTGTCTGTCTGTCTGTCTGTCTGCTACGCTTTAACGGCCCATCTTTTCAACCGATTTTTATGAAATTTGGCATAGGGGTAGGTTACATCCTGGGGAAGGACATAGGCTACTTTTTATTCCGGAAAATTAAGGAGTGCCCGCGGGAATCAAAAAATTTAATCCACGCGGACGAAGTCGCGGGCATCATCTAGTACTTAATATTTATTTGATTAGTATGGATATGGAAGTATGTACTAGCTGAAGCCTGCGAATTCGTCCGCGTAGTTAACTCTTTTGGGATAAAAAGTAGAATATGACACTCTCCAGGTCTTCAATTAAATCCATGAAAAAAAAGCGGCCAAGCGCGAGTTCCACTAAAAATACTGTATAGTTTACCTCTGATTTATCAAAAAGCATTCCTAGCTAAAGGCTATCCTAGTCCTTTTAATTTTCCTCCTATCCTAGGCTAGTCCTTTTATTTTTAATCGACTTCTAATTTAATCGACTTCTAAATCTACGGAGGTTCTCAATTCGACTGTATGTTTTTTTTTGTATGTATTTTACGCGGTAATTCCGCCAATTATTAATCAATTTTGATGATTCTTTTTTTTTGTTTGGTAGATCAGATCATACTTCAGAAATGGTCCCATATAAATTTTATCGAAATTGATATAGCGCTTTTTGAGAAAATCAACAAAAAACAAAATATATACCAAGATAATGTTTTTTACTTTTTAGTTTAAGTTGGTACTTACAGGTATAGTTTTGAAATCGGTTTTTGTTTTAGATGAAAGCGAATAATTATTCCAGTAAAGTTTACATAAATCTCTGAAAAAATCACTTTTATTTTGGACCACAAAACTAAGTTTACTCGAAAACTATCCTAGCTAGAAACTGCGTTATATTTTTCGTGTAAAGTTAACATAAACTTCTATCAACTGAAATTACCTATTTCAGATTTTTCACTTTGCAATATCCAAAAAGACCAGATGGAACCTACACTAAATCCACGAAACTATAGGTAGAGCTGATGGCTCACAGTCATATTAATTTTTCGGGTTCATGAGAGGCTGACATTTCACGGGGATTCGGGGGACTATTTATCCACCGTTATTTAGCGTTTTTATTTATTTATTTAGGAATAAAAAATGTATCCTTTCCTCGGGGAGAAAATTGTCTCGGCCCATGCTAGGGGGGCTGCTCTATTACAAGTACGACTGGGAATGCTCATCCTTTTAACTTTGTTGGTTGAACTCTACACAGCTACTAGCGTTGCCTAGGGAAACATACAAAGCAAATATAACAAAGTAAAAGTTACCTTAATTCCAAAGGCTGGAGACAGAGATAAGTCACAACCCCTACAGACATGCAACCACTATGACAACCACCACTATGCACGCAATGCTCTCCAGTAGAGTGCCGAAAACAACTCTTTTTTTTTTTGTCCACTACAAGTTAGCCCTTGACTGCGATCTCACCTGATGGTAAGTGATGATGCTAAGATGGTGGCGGGCTAACCTGTTAGGGGCATGGGAGTTACATTAAACCAATATCCCTATTCGGTTTCTACACAGCATCGTACCGGAACGCTTAATCGCTTGGCGGTACGTCTTTGTCGGTAGGGTGGTAACTAGCCATGGCCGAAGCCTCCCACTAGGCCAGACCAGGGAAAATTCAGAAATTATAAATTCCAAAATTGACCCTGCCGGGGATCGAACCCGGGACCTCCGCACGTTAAGACAACAGCGCTCAACACTGCGCCACGGAGGTCGTCAAACTGCTAGATAGAGACAAGAGATCATCACAACGAAGGGCTGTACACAAGGCAAACTATTTTCACTGCTTTATTATGGTCTATCGTCGTTGATTCGCTTCTAAGTGGGCATAATAAGTAGAGTTGTTCAAAACTGTTATAAATCCATAACACGCTACGGACTATAAACTATAAATTTTTAACATGCTTTTAAATACGCTATGTTATAACGCGCTTGTTATAAGAAAACGTGTGGGCGGCCGGCAGGCGCGATATGTCTTGCAACACGCTAAATTTCGTAACACGCAACGATGACGTTCACTCACAACAGCGCGTTACGCGAGACTAACCAATATAACCATCGGCCAGCGGCAGCGCGCTACCGACAGGCGGGCGCCGTTACAACGTTATTAGTGTTATTACGTTACGACTCATTACGAGGCACCGCGCGCGATCGCGTGATATTCATAACGCCGTAACGTCATGGCGGCTCCTCACATAACTCGTTATCCCGTTATGGAACAATAGCGCGTTATCATATTGCGTTACGTGTTATATTAACCACCTCTAATAATAAGGATAACCATGAAACACAGGGCTATGCAGATGACCTGATAGTAATGGGCACTAGCAATTGGAAAATGTCAAAGCATCTTCTCCAACCATAATATGCAACAGGCACTTCGGCAAGTAGAAAAGTGGCGAATAGAACTACTATACTTAGTTCCCTTTACGTGCAAAAGAAAATAGCAGCAATTAAAGCCACCTTTGGGAAAACTATTTCCTTTTTCAAGGAAGTCAAACATCTCAGAATAATCATGGAGCAAAGACTGACTTGACACTTTGTTTTAAATTTTATAAAAACGATATATAACCGATTTTGATAGAGATTGCGGCAATCGACGTTGTTTTGTAACGTTAAGAAAATTTCATTAGTGATTTTTTTTAAATCTCTGAATGTTTCAAATAAAACTCAATCACATCAACAAACTGGAAAATTATAGTATGAAATAAAGAATAAAATCAAATAAAGAATAAAGAATAAAGAATAAAGAAAATAAAAACAATCTATTTCGTTTAATATTTTTTATAATTATAATTACTCATGGCAACGGAAAGTAGTGTAGGGACGAATAGAGTGAGAGATAAAGGGTAAAAGGGAAAGAGAGGCTCGGAGTGGGGAATACCTACTTTACTGCAGCTGCACGTATTAAACTTTACCGTCGATTTTTGTTACTGCGGCTTGTGGAAATCGGCAGATTATATTATTCCCGTTAAATTAAAAAATATCGATTATTTTTGTGTAATTACTTAAATTTAGAAATTTCCTAATGCAATCAGCTATAAAATAATGTAGCCAAAAATACGGAATATATATATATAGATAGATAGAGATAGGGTAGATTGTTCATCAAGGGACTAAAATGAGCCATTTCATACGAGATATTTAGCTTACCGAGCGTAGCGAGGTATGCTATAGAATCGAGTAGAATGCCTTTTAGTCCCGTGGTAAACACTCTAACTTTTCACTTCGACTGCGAGAAAATAAAATAAATAACGATTTTTAATTATTTTTTTGCCATTCTGTTGATACATTAGTAGGAGTAAGATCTTTATTTTCACTTGATGATATTAACAAATAAATAGTCACATTCACTTTACCCTATGCCTTTACCTTGTATTACGTATTGTGCATCGAAATCCGAAATGGATTAAATAAACATCCCTTTAAATAAAATGTAATTAATTACAATAAAAATTCTAGAGATTTCGCGGCAATCCGCAATACCCAACTTTATTTTTCTCCTTATTGTTAACTAGCGATCCGCCCCGGCTTCGCACGGGTAGCACTAATAATCTATACCCAAATACCCAATATTCTTCTTTCTTGTTGATGCGGCTTTGCAGGGCTCTGTGACGAGACCCGGTATCACTTTGACCGTTGCCGATCTATTGTGATCGCCACTATCTAAAGTTCCCGATCAATACTACTTGCTGCTAGGAACAGCAGCATCTTCTTGGCCGGGATATTCTTTGCCTCCTCTGGTTCCACTAGGTGCTTCCCAAGGAGGAGGCTCCGTTTATGCATTAAAGCGGGGCAGTTGCAGATGATATGCAAAGGCGTTTCTCTTAGAGTTTGTGGTTTACTAACCTTGTGAAAACGATTTTAAGAATGAGAAAGTCAAAAGAAACACACTGAATCACAATAGTCACTAAGATTATAATTGTTATTTGCCTAAGCGTGTACGCGTATATTTATTTCACTAAATATATGTAGAATTAGTTATTTAACGAATAGAATACTTTAATTTTTATTATTTTACGAGATTTTTATTCAGACATCACATTGACATAATTTTTCAATTATCAAAAAATAGAACTCTTCTTTTTTTCATAAAAAAAGAATATCCTCAAATAGTCTGGTAGCAAAGAGTTTTGTACCCGATGCTCCAACCTTAATACTTTCCCTCATCGGAAAGACTCTGCAGCCCCAATCGAGATCTCAAACTATTGAGCGTCGGTCTTGGAACTGCCTTCGTCAAAAGGTCAGCTAGTTGATCTGTGGTACTGGTCTTCTGTACATCCACAAGATTCTCTTGTACAGTCTCACGAACAAAGAAATGTCTCACTCTAATGTGCTTTGTCCGTTTGTGAAATTCTGGATTGTGTGCAAGGCGTATGGCGGCTTCGTTATCAACTTTCAATGTGGGTATACCTTCCAGCTTTGTAAGTTGGCCAAATAATCTTTGTAGCCACACTAGTTCACGTGCGCCTTCGCTCGCTGCAACAATTTCAGCTTCAGTTGTCGAGATCGCAACTGATGCTTGTCTTTGGCTTAGCCACGAAACAATTCCTCCAGAAAACAGGCAAGCTACTCCTGAAGTAGAACGTCCAGTTTCTTCGTCACCAGCATGGTCAGCATCACTGTAGCCTTCAATAACTGCCCTTGTAGCATTTGAGGTGTACTTGATGCCGTAACCAGTTGTCCCTTTCAAATAACGGAATATTCGCTTGACTCTTAACCAATCAGCGTAGGTTGGATTCTCCAACTTCCTTGATACCACCCCAACAGCATAAGCTATATCTGGGCGTGTACCAGTCATAAGGTACGCCAACGCACCTACAGCCTCTCTATACGGATATTTTTCACCAGGATGCTTCTCTGCAACTTTCCCTGTTTCAGAAGTCTTCTCGATCGGTGTAGAAACGGGATTGCAGGCTGACATTCCAAATCGTTCAAGGATTTTTCTGCTGTAAGATTGCTGTGATATGGTAATAGATCCATCTGTCGACCGAGCAATCTCTAATCCTAGGTAGTATGATGCTGGCTTGACGGTAATTTTGAGCGTAGCACCTAACTCCTTCAAGAATTGGTCCGCCAAAGCTTTATCTGTAGTGGCTACAAGCCCGTCATCTACGTACAGAGCTATTATTATTTTCTTGTCGCCTACGGTCTTCATGTAGAGACAACAGTCAGCTGCATTTTGTTGGAAGCCTTTCTCAATAAGGATTTCGTCGAAACACGAGTTCCAGCACCGAGGTGCTTGTTTCAGGCCGTACAGGCTCTTCTGTAATCTGCAGACTCTAGAAGTGCCGTCGCTAAATCCTTTAGGCTGCTCTATATAGATCTCTTCTTTTAGCTTGCCGTTCAAGAAGGCTGTCGCAACGTCAAATTGAGTTAAATGCAACTTCTCTTTGGCACTAACACTTAGCAAAGCTCGAATTGTAGACATGCGGGCAACCGGGCTAAATGTCTGCTCAAAATCGATGCCTTTGCGTTGTTTGAACCCTTTAACAACTAGTCTTGCCTTGTATTTGTCGATAGATCCATCTGGGTTTCTTTTTATTCTATAGACCCACTTAGTAGGTAGCGCCTTTCTATTAAGTGGTAGATCGCATAGTGTCCAAACGTTGTTCTCAGCAAGGGACTTCATCTCGCTCGCCATGGCCTTCTGCCATTCGGCATGGTCCTCTCTGTGCGTCGCTTCCTTATATGTTCCGGGAAAATTATCGGTCCCAACAAAACACACGTAGTCATCAAACCGTTTTCGACGCTGTAGCGTTGCTCGATCCCTCATATTATATTGTGGCAAGGGTTCAACGACTTCGAAGTTTTCTTGAGCGTCAGTAAAAACGTCGTCTTCTTCGGTCGCTAGAGGTACTCTCTCTTGTTCTTGCTCGATATACAAAGGAGTTTCCTCTGAGTCGTGCTCTTCTAGCACAGGAGTATACTCTTGAACTTGGTCTTCACTGGTTTCTCCCTCTAGACCATGTTCTAGTTCTCCTCTAACATTGAAGGAATCTTGCTCTTCGGTGAGATTTCGTCCGCTATCGTCGCTCTCTATAGCTCCCTCTGACGGAATAGGGATACTGGTGGAAATCTTAAATTCGACATCAGACTGAAATGTTACATCTCGAGACCTCTGTGTCTTGTGTCCATCCCAGATACGATAACCATCGTCGTTCTCATATCCTATTAGCATTCCTTTGATGGCTTTCTTGCCCATCTTTTTGCGTTTTTGCTTTGGTACATGAGCATAGCATTCACTTCCGATGATCTTAAGGTGACTTATTTTAGGTTTCTTCCCATGCCATAACTCAAATGGTACTTTAGTAGCCACTCTAGTAGGACCTGTCCTATTAAGCACATATGCAGCGGTGTTAATAAGTTCTGCCCAAAGCACTTGCGGCATCTCTCCTCTAGTGTGCAACATTGATCTCGCAGCTTCTACAAGTGTCCGGTTTTCTCGCTCGCTACAGCCATTTTGCTCTGGCGTGTAAGGCATTGTCAGCCGATGCTGAATTCCGTGCTCTTGTAAAATCTTTCGAACGATGTCATTGTCAAATTCACCTCCATTGTCGCTGAGCAGTGTTTTCACGACGTGGCCAGTTGTCTTAGCTTCTTGCAGCATTTGTAAAAGCTTATCCTTTACTTCAGACTTATGCTTTATGAAATAGACAAAACGGTAACTTGAAAAGTCATCTTTAAATAATACAAAGTACTTAAATTTCGAGATACTGTCGTCGAAGGGTCCGCACACATCGGTGTGAATTAGTTCTCCAGGCTGTGAAGCTCTTTCCCTTGTTCCAAACTTCTTCCTGTGGGATTTACCATAAATACAGCCTTCGCATTTCACATTATCTGGCTTCAAATCTATTCCAAGCTCCCTCTTAACGTTATCGCGGACATGTCTCTTGTCTTGATGTGCGAAACGTTCATGGTAGAGCTGTAGCAGATTCGTGCCGGTAATCGCGTTGACTTCAAAGGGTCTTTTAATTTTTGGCATTACCGTCTTCATTGCCAACTTGTAGAGCCCTCCAAATCGATCTCTCTTGCCAACAACTCTAGTCGTCCCTTTAACTATAAGTTTGCACTCTCTAGTTGTTGACGTGAAGACGCTATCTTGTATCGCATCTTGCACAGCTAGTGGCGAAAACAAGTTTTTCGTAAGTGATGGTACGAGCCAAACATCATTAAGTGTTATCATAGTCTGGTCCTTATCGCTGACATTTGAGCTTACCTCTACGGTGCCTTTACCCAACGCTGGAATAGTGGTCCCATCTGCCGTTGTTACCGTGTGGTCTGACTCAAATCTGTGAAGCTTACTAAAGTAGTCACTTCTTACAGCAATGTGTGTTGTCGCTCCATTATCGACAAACCAGCTATCTCTCTCCACATTCTTAGCCTGTTCACTAGAGCATGCGCTTACCATCAATGAAATATGTTGTACCTGGTTTGGTTTTGCAGTTTGAGCTGCTGCCGTGCCTTGAGATGGATCCTTAGGTGGCTTCCCATCCTTTATCCATTTCTTGCACTTCCTAACCCTGTGTCCAACCTTTGAACAGTAGTTACAAATCAGCTTTGGTCGCTCCTTACCTTGCGCTACAACATCCTGCCGGTTGGGTGTAGTCACTAGTGCCTCCTGTTTAGAGCTCTCTTGACTGCCCAGATCTCGTTCGAACGTGCATAGGTGACTCGTCAAACTATCAATAGTCCTTTCAGTTTGCTTTAGCATCAGCCAGCTTGACTTAAAGTTGAAGTACCTATCATCTAGCGTGTCTAAGACCTTACATATTAGGAACAGCTCTGGAAGCTTAGCATTCGTGTCAATTTTTGCGACTTCAACCTTGAGCTCAGTCCACAAATTCTTTAGCTTTGAGATATGCGTGGGAATATCCTCTGCCCTATCGTATTTGAGCGCAAAGAATTCTAAACACAAATTATACGCTCTATCCTCCGTCTGTCCATCAAATAGTCTATGTAACTCCTGCCAGACTTCACGTGCAGTTCTATATCTCATCACTTTCTTTAAAGTATTCTCCGCCATATTGGTAGTGAGCATGAGCAAAGCACCAGTTTCAGCTTTCCTATACCTAGCCATAGCATTGTTATAGGTACTTACTTCGGCGTCACCTGCTCCCTCGACAAGGACTGGCTTTTGAAGTTTACCTTCCACAGCTTCTGTGGCACCTTCCGTACCCTCAAGCATGATGGAGATTTTATACTTCCATGTCGCCCAATTCTCTTTGCCTAGCAATTTTCCAATGTCGATCTTGGTAGTGTAATCCATTGCCTAACGCTTTCTTCTCTTCTTTCTGGAGCCCAATAACCTCTTAGAGTTTGTGGTTTACTAACCTTGTGAAAACGATTTTAAGAATGAGAAAGTCAAAAGAAACACACTGAATCACAATAGTCACTAAGATTATAATTGTTATTTGCCTAAGCGTGTACGCGTATATTTATTTCACTAAATATATGTAGAATTAGTTATTTAACGAATAGAATACTTTAATTTTTATTATTTTACGAGATTTTTATTCAGACATCACATTGACATAATTTTTCAATTATCAAAAAATAGAACTCTTCTTTTTTTCATAAAAAAAGAATATCCTCAAATAGTCTGGTAGCAAAGAGTTTTGTACCCGATGCTCCAACCTTAATAGTTTCTACAGCCTCACGGCAGAGCCTGCACACATCTGTGTCACGGAGCTTAAGGTTGAACATATGTCTGTTCAGCCCACAGTGCCCCGTCAGTGCCCGCGCTAATATGCATAAGTTTTTCCTGCTAAGCGCCAGTGCCGCTGAGGCAGCCTTCTTGTTGAAGGATTTTACTAGCGCTTTAGAGTGATTCATTCCTGGTAGTGCTCGCCAGCGAATCAATGTATCGTAATAGCAATAGGTCAACAGGGTAAGGTTGGCTAGGCTCCTAGGTATGCCGCACACAGGCTCAGGTCCAGTTTGCCGCTCCCTAGCTCCTAGCCTTGCGAGTTCGTCGGCCTTTTCGTTGCCGTCAATACCCGCATGCCCTGGGACCCAACGGAGGATCACCTTATTTCCGTTGGCTAAGGTGTTCAATAATTGCCAGCAGTTTTCAACCAGCCTCGAGTTGAAGACCACCGAGGACAAGGCTGAAAGAGCTGCTTGGCTATCCGAATGGATATAAATTGTTTTATTGACGGTGTTGCTTTGCAGAAGGGTTTCCACACATACAATTATGGCATAGGTACACCTCCGCCTGGAATATAGAGGCATAGTTCCCAAGGTTCCGATGTAGTCGCACCTTGGGGCGCTCTCCATAAACTCCACAGCCCACGTCACTGCCTGACTTGGATCCATCGGTAAACCACTTTTGGCTGCCCGGTCTCCAAGTCATTTGGTTTTTCAACCATTTATCCCTTTCGGGAATTTCCACGGAGTAGTACCTCTGGAAGTGATATTTTGGGATCATGCTGTCAGACGGCATACCCAAAATAGGTATCTCACGCACTGAGTCAAGGAGAGATCTCATTGCCTGTGATAGCCAGTTAACCTCTCTCCGGCTGACGATCCTGTACATGCTGACCTTCGCCTCCTTTTCCAGATAAATGTAAAGGGGCGGCAGGTTCAGTAAAGCGTCCAGGGCAGCTCCTGGAGAGGTGCTCATGGCTCCTGTAATAAGCAGACCAGCAGTTCTTTGAATGCTGCTTAGCTTGCTTTGTACCCAATATAGTCTCAACTCAATAGTCTATACCCAATATAGCTATAAAAATGGTTATTGTGAGTCAACCTTAAAAGATAGATGCATGCTACCATGGACTTTTTTTTAGAACTTTTTAAAAGGAACAATTCCACCATACATTGTTTTCGTGTAACTTTAACTATTTACGCAGCGCGCGCCACGTAAGCTCTCAGAAGAGAGGATTTTTTCCGACTTAGTTCACATAATTGCAATTTTCGTAAGGATCTCTAATTTTTGAAAATAAAATAGGTATAGCCTATGTTACTCGCTGATAATGTAGCTTTCTATAGGTGAAAGAATTTTTAAAATCGGTTGAGTAGTTTTTGAGTTTATCCATTACAAACAAACAAACAAACAAACAAACAAACAAACAAACAAACAAATCTTTCCCCTTTATAATATTAGTTTAGACAAGAAGGAATTTAAAAAAAAATACATTAAGAACCATAGACATTGAGCTGTAGTGCAAATTATTTCAAAAATAGAACATAAAAAAAGTACTTAGATCATTCTGTGTAACATAGCGTAACTATTTGAATGAATGAATGAATGAATGAAAAAACTTTATTGCACACCAAATAGTTACATGAACAAATAACAATTCATATAATATCTAAAACTAACATGGTAGTACGCAAAGGCGGCCTTATTGCTGCAAGAAATCTCTACCAGGCAACCCTTGGCTAGAGAGGAAAAAATAAAGATAACAGGATAGTGCAAGTAAAACATAAACACATAGATATAATAATAATTATTAGTCAAAAAATAAATAAATTATATACCTATATTTATTCATTTCATACAGTGGGTCGACGCTCACACAAATGTCAGACCTGCCGAGCGATCGCGTAACTTCTGCATCAATCATTGATACATCGCAATCACCTCTGATTGGTTAACACTCTTCCACTATTGGACATAATCCATTGACGCAGCAAGAATGCCATAAATTCAGCCAATTACAACAATTGATACTGTAACAATGATTGATGCAGAAGTTACGCGATCGCTCGGCTGACTACCATCATACCATGTCAGTTTTAGCAATCATAGATGTATGGTACTGCTTAAAATACATTAGTCATAGAATTTTGTATTATAAAAATTCTGCTAGTTTCATTCGTTACGCCTTTGTCACCCCGCAGCTTTGCTTTGTCTAGATGCCTTCGTTGAACGACTGGTAGGAAAGAACGTATCTTCTTAGACTGTCTGTGACATTCGTTTGGGCCGTTGATATTCACCATAGACTATACATTTTTACTACCCATTAAAACCTATAAATTGATAACGCCAGCAATTATTTAAAAAAAATACTTTAATCCCTAGACCCTAAATGCTAACTTTAGTCCGCCTACGCTAAGCTATAATGACATCTTTTTAGAGCATGAGAGGTGAAAACAATTTTAAGAATAAAATTGTAAGTTCAGAAATTTCCGCCTTACCACCTTTGAAGTCCGATTTCTCACAATAATGCCACATAAAGTACCAAATTTTTAGGCTAATAAGGGAAGCTTAGGAACCCCAAAAGTTTTTTAAAACAGTCGGAAGTGACGTGACGTGACAAATTTTTCACTTACGACCAAAAATTTTCCGACTTAAGTGTTGATGTTAAGATGGTAATTATTTATCAAAAAAAACTACTAAATAAAAAGAAAAAAAATTAACACTCCCTCTGAAATCTCATGATAATACGATTTCCCGGCCCATCTTTTCAACCGATTTTGCTGAAAGTTGGTACAGAGGTAGTTTATATCCCGGGGAAGGACATAAGCTACTTTTTATCCCGGAAAATTAAGGAGTCAAAAAACCTTAATCCACGCGGACGAAGTCGCGGGCATCATCTAGTTAAATTATAACTCAAAAAGTACCAAGAATCGCTGAACATAGGGTATTTTCTGATAGGTCTAGATACGAGGAATCAAATTTTTTTTTTGGGCATCACTCTTTGGACTATCCTGTATACAAGGCAAGGTGTATATGGTGAAGGTACTCTACAGGATCCAAGGAATCCGCCCTTATCTGCCGCGCTGGAGTACATCCAAAAATCCCCTCTTTGGCTCCCCTACTACTATACCCTATACCAGGGATTCCCAAACTAATTTGGGCAAGAGACCCCTTTTCCAAAATGAACTGATACCTCAGCCCCCCATAGCCAAATAACTTAAAAATCCTATCTCTAGTTTTTTTCCTATTGATACAAAATACTTACCAATTTCAAAACTTTGCGGTTGGTTAAGTGAGTAAACTTGATATCATTGAGTAAAACTGATCAAAATTCTATTTTTTTCTCTGTGCTGCTGCATCTATGAGCAGCACAACACATCTGCTTATTGATGTGTTGAAGGCTTAAGGTCTATCCAGGTCTAAAATATTTTTCCTTTTTAGGTGCCTGAGACAGTCTGGAACAGTGAGTTGGACTGCCAGCTGATTGGGATGGTGCTGTAGCCGCGACTTGTATTTGGCGCTACAAAGCTGTATTTCTTATTTCACTGTTTTAATATTGAGATGTTCATGAAGCTCACTGTTCTTTATAAACCAGGGGGCATTAGCTAGTTGTTTTAGTATTGAGTCTTCGGCTCTTTGTATTAATTTTATGTTACTACTAGCATATTGAATGTTTTAAATAAGAACTTGTGTTGTGTTGTGAATAAGGGTTGATTTTTAGACCTCGTCGACCCCCAAAATCAGTTTTCGTTTATGTCGACCACTTTGAGAATCCCTGCCCTATACCATGCTAGCTATAAACTTCACCACCTCAAACTGCCAGCTTATTTAACTGTCAACACTGTGCGAAGTCATGTTTACCAGTCAATCCAGTGATAGGGAAGGTAAAACGACCAAGGGATGCTGCAGTTCATCATGGGATATTACAGAGCATAAAAACTTTCTCCATGAACAAATACATATGACTCTACCTTCGTGGTGATTGGACCATAGAACACAGTTGGTGGCACTGCAATCGGGTTCTAGGTTCAGGACAGGACAATGTCTGCGATATTTTTTCAGTGTTAAAAGTATATTACTTATTTGTAGAATTGAGTTTTAGTATTACTATAAAACTTTAATACAAAATTCAAAAGAATAGAAAAAGACTTACCTGATTTCGTATAGCAGCAACTGGTGTAAGACCCAGTTGATTCTGTCCTTGCTGTAAAAACTGGTTTGTGCCGGGTGCAAGCATTCCAGCCTGACTCAAGAACATGAGATGTTCTGCACTTTTGCCTATACCATTCATAGCCTGCATAGGATTCCCAGGATGTTGGTGCATGTCATAAAGACCTTGTTGGCCCATCTGAGGAGCATTCTGCATCCCTTGGAGTGGGGGGAGCATCATTGCACCGTTCTGTATGGTTAAGTTACTACCCATAGTGTGGTTCTGCATTGGTGCCAACTGTGTGTGCACCATATTTGTGGTCAAGTGAGCTGGGTGGCTTCCTATAATTGACTGGTTCATGGTCAGTGTACCAACGGAAGAGGCTATTGCCTGATTCATGTATTGATGCGGGTTTGACTGAGAGTTTTTCATTTGAACTTGGCCTTGTTGCTGAATATTATTCATGACCATTTGTGAAGGATTCTTCCATTTATCTTGATTCTGAAAAGAATAATAATAATCTTTTCTGTAAAATCATGTTTTTATGAGCACCTATTGTGTCCATTTATTTACTACAAACATGTTATTATAACCTCAAGAGCTGTATGATAGTAAACAATGCATTAACACTATATAAAACACATCTGATATATATCATCTAATACAAATTTGTGATTTAACAATTTGTTATAAAGTAATAACGAAGAAAATTACATTTATCTAACGCTTTCTTTGCATTCAAGGACTTAGTAGAAGCACCTGTTTATGTCAAGATACCTACAACACAACAACTTTTGAAATATCAAAATTATATGATAGTAACTTGTTTGGGTTTGTTTTAAACAACAGCTGAGTGTACAATCTAGTAAACAAACCTCTGCAATGGAGTCGTCGCCGACCGCCCAGCGCTGCTTGGGCGCTAGCGAAGGCAACTCTTCCTGGGAGTCGCGCTGGAACACATAGTGCACAGCGGCGTCGTCTTGGGCGCGGGCCTGCGACACGCGCGTGTTTTGCAAGCCTGCTTCGCCCGCCTCTTCCTCGCCACCCGTGCCCAGCCACTTCATTGGGCTACCGTGAGGTTCGAGCATTCAGTTTCACTACACTTCAGACCGTCGCAACCGTAAACACTTGATACTTTGCGATCTTCTTGTATATATACACACGATCGACTGTACCGCCGATATTATCAGAGTCAGATGTCGATTCAACCGTCTACCATGATCAAAATACTACAAACGGCTAGCAGAACCAACTACTGAAGCCATTTAAAGACTACAATCTTTTTGTCTTAGTAATGACAGCCACTCGTTTTATCGAAGCACGATGACAGCCGCTAAAGGAATCAAAATATTGCATGAAACTGCAACGGTCCGTTTCTCGAATTTAACACAAAGATGATAGGCAAAACAGACGAAATATAGGCAATGGTGTAAGCAAAAATTTTGAATTTAGTTAATGTGTATCATGTACCAAGGTACTAACTGGTAGAACGAGAGATTTGTCGGCGTCCAAAAGTGAATCGAATAAACACTGAAAATAATACACTATTCACACAATTTCTAAACAAAACGACCACAAATATAATTACTATATGTACACAGGACTATTTACAATGTACAATTTTTACAAAAAACTCGGATTAAGCCATTGGCTACCGTCGATACTTTTCGATTTAGAAAAGGCTACAAACATCCTTCACTGCCTATCCGCCATAGTCGGTTGCGGTTCAGGCAGATGCGATGCGCGCGCAACGCGCAAAGCTATAGGTAGGTACTATAAACATAAATAAATACACCCAAAAACGTTCCATTTACTGTACTGAGTGTGGACATAATATTTACATAATTAATGACTTATTTGAAAATGTATTTTTTTTGCTTAGATTGTGCGCTCTATCATTTTGAATTAGGTACCTACATAATCTATTAATAAATATTCAGGCCCTAGAGAGAAGTTACAATATTTTAAAGATAAAATTTAAGATAAGTGAAACAACTTAAAATAGGTTTAATGTTGATAATAATACCAAATTAGTCTTATTGTAGTCATAGACTTATTTGGTTCTTGTGGTAATAACGGAGTATAAGTATTAAAACAATAATGATCTAAAAATTGTTAAAATATATTTTATTTAAAAATATTGCAGGTTCAATATTCTATGCGTTAACAGGAACTTTGAAGTTTACCCAAACAACAACAGAAATTGACATAGATAAAAAATAAAAACAATCAATAAAATATAACCATAGACTAGAGCTAACAGTCAACAAACTATCGATATTCGCGTCTAATCGATATCCACTATTAGGACAAATAGATCGATACTCTTGCTTGTTATCTAGGATGAGCTTTGCGTGGTATAAGGTATTTCAATTTTAAGCAGACTAGACTATAGTCCATACTAATTTTATAAAATACTAGCTGATGCCCGCGACTTCGTCCGCGTGGATTGCGGTTTTTCGGTTCCCGCGGGAACTCTTTAATTTTTCGGGATAAAAAGTAGCCTATGTGCATAGACTTATTAATTACTAGCGTATTTACATCAATGCCTATGTGCTATTCCACACTATGATCTATCTCTGTGCCAAATTTCATCCAGATCCGTTGAGCTGTTGGAGCGTGATTGAGTAACAAACATCCATACATCCATCCAAACTTTCGCATTTATAATATTTATTATTTGATGCGAAAGTGTCTGTCTGCTACGCTTTCACGGCCCAACTACTCAACCGATTTTGATGAAATTTGGCACAGAGATAGTTTACATCCTGGGGAAGGACATAGGCTAATTTTTATCCCGGAAAATTGAAGAGTTCCCGCGGGAATTAAAAAAACCATAAACCACGCGGACGAAGTCGCGGGCATCATCTAGTATCTACATAATATGCATTGTATAATATGATATACTAGCTGATGCCCGCGACTTCGTCCGCGTGGACTGAGGTTTTTCAGTTCCCGCGGGAACTCTTTAATTTTCCGGGATAAAAAGTAGCCCATGTGCTATTCCAGACTATAATCTATCTCTGTGCCAAATTTCATCCAGATCCGTTCAGCCGTTGGAGCGTGATTGAGTAACAAACATCCATACATCTATACATCCATCCAAACTTTCGCATTTATAATATTTATATTTGATATTTGATAATATACATCACAGATATACATAATATTTTAATATAGACATGTACTTTAGTGGTAGGTATAATAATAATTATTATACCTAATGCCTTCTCTATAGTTGTATGTATATTTTAGAAACCCTTCTAGATTTAAGCCCTCCGCTGGCGCCTTAAGTCTACTTCTGTCCCTTTCCACAGGGAATAATATGAAAGGCTTAAGCAATGTATTAAATGCTGCCATTTTAGTTTCGAGATAGTGTATACCAGAATTTAACCTCTACTGAATAAAAAGAAAACAACAATGGGATAATCTTACTTGGAAAATTTGTTTTATTATAATGGTAAGCTTAACCTATATTGGCTTAATCTTAAAATGAAGACCAATGAGGGAAAATACAAGGCATTTCAAGTCTTGCACTAAATAGTAAAAGCAGCGCAGTCCTTCCGGATCACGAGATTGATTGACATCAACCAATGAGCCCGTTTTGGATGTAGTGAATGAAATGTGCTCCTCACCAATAACTATTTCAAGTTCCTGAAAGTTAAGAACAAAATATTATTAGCACAAAAAATAGGAATAATTGAAATTATTATTTACAATCATGTAAAAAGTATACTAAAGCTGCAAATTCTGTCAATAAAACATCATGAACAGAAAGATACATTGAACTTAGTTCTCCTAAGAATGAAAGAAAAAGAGACAATATATTACATTCAAAATATTATTAAATATTTAGGTTATAATTGGATGGAAACAAAATAATGTTGTTCTTGGGAGACCGACCGACTTCTACATCTATAGACTTACTTGTCTGCCTACACGATCTGGTTGAGGCCATAAACGGTCGTCTTCGTGCATAATTTCAGAATCTACGATTATTCTTTTCAGCTCGTCCATAACACATGGGTGCACATAGGCTTCCTTACGAATCATAGTATCATTTTTATAGTTGGAATTATTAGCGTAACGTAGTTTACCATCAGGCCGGAACTCAAATTCCAAAAATTCATGACCAAATTTCCCTTTGTGGCCCACATAATACCGTATATAAAAATCAGAAGACATGACTGTATCTGATTTAGAAATTCTGGAAACAAACTTTAGAAGTGAATGAAGAAACTTATAGACACACTTTTATATTTAAATAAATGTTACAGTTCTTGTATTAATCATAGAAAGTAAATTCTAATATTATTAGCGATGAAAAAGACCGCGTCTCAACGTTTCCGCGTCTTCCAAGTTTCAACTTTCAACTCACAACTTGTCAGTCAGTTGTCACAAGTCACAACTCACAGTCTTCCAAACACAGATCACTAATAGTAATGGCGGCTGTAGACACTCGACGAGATACCCCGAGACAGGCCGAACGCGAGTGTGTACAGCGCGCTCTCGTCTCGTCTCGCTCTCTCGTCCTCGTCTCGGTGGCTCTCGGTGGCTTGTCGGTTTTTTGCGCCCGAGTCAAAGGGTCTCGTTGGCTCTCGCGACGTAAACGAGAGCGAGCATGCACACACTCGTGTCTCGTTCATTTAGTTTCATGAAGTTTTATTATGTATTTACCTGTTTCTATTGCGGTGCATAGCACAGACATATAAATAGAAGGTGCATAGTTATCATCCACCATCTTCTTTTTCTCCATGGTTTACGAATTTTCTTTTTATAGTAAATGTTTAAAAAATTATAATAGCTCACGGCACAAAGACAAACAGCAGCAGCAATTTCTACGTCCATTGTCGCGTAGGTAAGTCTTCAGTTTAAATGGAACGAGCGTGTACAGGCATGCTCTCGACGAGAGTGTTCTCGGCCGAGGCTCTCGGCGAGAGGCCCTCGTCGAGTGTATACAGCCGCCATAATAAACTGCTGCCAACAGTCAATGTCACTGTGATCTCGTGTGATTCTGTGTGATTCTTCCTGTGGATTTTTCTTTCTTTCTTGTTGATGCGGCTTTGCAGGGCTCTGTGACGAGACCCGGTATCACTTTGACCGTTGCCGATCATTTGTGATCGCCACTATCTAAAGTTCCCGACCAATACTACTTGCTGCTAGGAACAGCAGCATCTCGTGTGATATGGGCGTATTTTTATAAAAGTGTACATGGGTTTTTTGCCCTGTCCACCAACTTTCGGATTTTTTTTCTCACATTTAGATTATGCTGATCCAAACATATTTTATGTTTTTAGGTCGCTTATTAATCCAGTCATATTTTCGTCTACAATAAACATATTGATTCATATAGATTTAATAAATTACAGCATTATTAACAAAAATAATTGTGTGATTTTGCCATGTCCCCACCTGATTCTATAACTTTCGACTTGAGATAGCAAAGCCGCCATAATAGATAGATCATTGATTCGCCCTTATTTAGATAGCTTATTTTATGTACTTTTGATTTGTTTATTGAATGAATTTATTTACTTAACCAGATGATTTTAATTATTTTTTTAATGAAAGTCTCAAAGAGCAACGGCGAAATTTTTATTGACCACATTTACTAAATCTTGATTGTACACAACTAAGGTAAAGACGAAAGTAATTTGCTTATTTTTTAAAATTTTATCAAGTATTCACCTTAATTAATTGAACATAAGTAAAGAAATAAAATATTTAAGGAATCTTTTTTGATTAATTAGTTCCCGTTTCTCAGTTTAGTGTTACCATTTTATGTATAATCTTCCTAGTAGCTAGAATAAAGCTAAATTAGTAGATTATTTTGTATCGTTTTAAAAATTGTAATTATTTCGTCTGATTAATGTTTGCATAAATAATAGTATTGCTCTTTCTTTAGTGTATTTTATATTATTTAAGTGAATTTTCTTGCATACATTATTTAATAATCTCTAATGAAAGAATATTATGGCAGCACTGATGCTGATTGTCTGTGGTTGTGCCGAATGTTTTACAGGTCTGTGGTTGTCATCTGTCTTTGTTTTTGTCACAGTTTTTGTGGCTTTCTTCCGGTTGTCATTTTTAGAAGTGACATTACCACAGGACATTACCCATAGAGATATATTACCTCTATGGACATTACCACATAACCACAGCACATAACCTACAAAACTTTAAAACGAAATATCTTTTTTTTCTAGACTCATAAAAAAAATATTCTAACTGCTGTGAGCTTCATATTTGACGCTTATAAAAACATATTTTTTTCACACGTGTACATAATTATTTTTTCTCAATAATATTGATGTATGGAAGTTCGCCGTTGCTCTTTGGCTCTATGTGGAATTTCCATTGACGAGCGCTTTTTTGCTCAGAAATTATAAAATTACTACTATTGCAGAAGATTTTATTGGTTGCTTTCAACATTACTAAAAAATAACGCAGCGCACGCCACGGAAGCTCTCACATGAGACAATTTTTTCCGACTTCATTCACATTATTGCAATTTTCGTAGGGATTTTTAATGTTTTTGAAAATAAAATACAGCCTATGCTACTCGCCGAGAATGTAGCTTTCTATAGGTGAAAGAGTTTTTAAAATCGGTTGAGTAGTTTTTGAGTTTTGAAAATAATACTACACAGCACATGCGCAACTCATAGTGCACGCCTTCGGCCCAGTACTGAGCGGGAGTAAGCGGGCCGACGGAGTTCGAAGATTCTCGTAGTACGTGGCGATGCGGCGCACGTCACAAGTCACAACTCACAACCAAGGTGCGAGGTGGTCATGGAGCGTGCGTGATTTTAAATAATTATCGATTAACGCAATCATTTAATTGATAAACTTATATGATTTGTGAATGGTAGGTACCTATTTCATGTTAAAAAATAAGTATTAGTATATTACTTAAATATACATTAGAATAATTGGTAAGTAACTTATTCATAATTATTGGTATTGCGGCGCAAGCTGCGCAATCTTAGAGGAATCGCCACTGAAAGCGAGGTACCTCGTGAAGGAGCGTTGGACTCGCTCTATTCGTGTGATATGTGATTTATAGTGCGGGTTCCATGCCGAGACTGCATATTCAAGGATACTTCGAGTCGGCGCGTTAAATACGCGAGCGACACTTACGGCCACAAATGGGGCAGCTGAACTTGTCGTCGCAAATTAGAGAACCAGTAGAGATAATTAGGTACCTATTCTGTAAAATATTGTCCTCTAGGCACAGAATACAAATTAGTGGATACAATGGATTTTCAGAAATTCTATCGAAGCGACGGGTTAAGAACACTTGTAAGCATAAATAACGGTAATTGCATGTAAGCTATTCAAAAAAATCATCATCATCATAAAGTAGAGTCGCGGTCCAACGAATGTCCTTCCCAGAATGAGAAGGGTTTAGACCAGAGCCAGGAATAGAAGGCCAAGGTCTGCCTCTAGGCTATCACCGACTCACCACAAGCTAGAATAAAGTAATGAAAATCAAAATGTATCAATAGTTTTTTTGACTACCTCCGTGGCGCATGTGTTGAGCGCTGTTGTATTGTTGAACGAGCGGAGGTCCCGGGTTCGATCCCCGGCAGGTTCAATTTGGGAATTTATAATTTCTGAATTTTGACTGGTCTGGCCTGGTGGGAGGCTTCGGCCGTGGCTAATTAGCACCTTACCGGCAAAGACGTGCCGCCAAGCGATTTAGCGTATCCAGTACGATGCCGCGTTGAAACCGAATAGGGGTATGGGTTTATTATAACTGCCATGTCCCTAACAGGTTAGCCCGCTACCATCTTAGACTGCATCATCACTTACCGCAGTCAAGGGCTAACTTGTAACTAGTAGATAAAGTTTTGGGCTGTGTTCCGAAATACACTGCGAGCACTGTAAGGTGTGACGTCACTTTAGTACACTGCGAAGCCGTTCCTTTATAGTTAGGTATACTGGGTACTGCTTAAAACGGAACGCTGTCAGCACTGAGACAAACACTGAGAGCATCTTACCTCGAAAACGCCAGTGCTCACAGTACAAAGATGGCGTCGATTAATGACGTCATATATTTCCATAGGATACTGCAACAGTTTACTGTCAGTTATATCGGAACGAATTTCTCCACAGTAAAGAGCACTGAACAGTGCTCGCAGTCTATAACGGAACACAGCCTTGGTATAGGACTGGTAATAGAGCAAACTGTCAATTGTCACTGTCAAATTAATCTTTTCTTTCTGACCCAGCCAAGATGGGTGAGTATTTGCGGTTCACGTGAAATATATCCAATAAAATCTTATAAAATTAGTTGAATTTTTCAATATCAATATGTTTATCTCATTGTGATTTGTACAAGAGTGTTAAATATGTTTTTATTTTTACGATGTTCGAATACTTGAGTGAAGTGTTGTGCTTCGTATTTGTGAATGATTCTAACACATAGTTTGGCAAATGTTCTTCAGGTATCAGTCGTGACCATTGGCATAAAAGGAGGGCCACTGGAGGCAAACGTGCCCCTATCCGTAAGAAGAGGAAGTATGAGTTAGGTCGTCCAGCTGCCAACACAAAGGTAAGTAATTGACATAACCTAACCAATAACATTTCCATCACATCGCACAAAATTGTTAGTTATTGTTTTATGCTCCTTGAAATCATATTATGGAGGTATGTTATTTAATTTCGTTTGTTGATATGTTTCGGTGTTCTTTTTCAGCTTGGCTCTCAGCGTATCCACTTGGTGCGTTCTCGTGGTGGTAACACCAAGTACCGCGCTCTACGTCTTGACACTGGGAACTTCTCGTGGGGCTCTGAATGTACGTACAAAAGTTTTAGTATTGTTCCAACTTCTGGTTGGACCTTTCATGGTTTGAATGTACCACTTTGGGAATATTAGGTTATATCTAATGGAGGCTGTGTATCTGATTTACTTAGTGATTGACTAACAATAGTTATTTTGTACTAGCTGATGCCCGCGACTTCGTCCGCGTGGTTTAAGTTTTTTTTATTCCCACGGAAACTCTTTAATTTTCCGGGATAAAATACCTAAGATGTCACTCTCCAGTAGGGCTTTCGAATACCGGTTTTTCTCAATACCGGTATTAATACCGGAAAGATTTTTTTCAATACCGGGATCCCGGGATCCCGGTATTGGAAAAAATTTGAAATGGGGTAGATGTTTTTTAACTTAAATCTAGCCTTTTCTGAAGCAAACGGGTCCATTACAAACAGTTTTTTTTAAAAAATATTTTTTGTATCAAATTAACTCAAACTGAATTTAAGCAGAAAAGGCGCCCTGCCTTTTCTGCTTAAATTCAGAAAAGAAAAGCTGTATTTTTCACTCAGCCAGAAAAAAAATTCGGATTTAGAACGCTGTGGATTGGTATGTCTAGGTATTTCATTATCTCACAAAACGTTAACTCCTTCACTCTATTTTATATCATACAATATTTTATGAAATTGTATTTTCTTTAAAAATCACCAAGTATTGATTATTTGTATTTTGAGAATTCAGATAGTTATTCGTGCGTTGACTTAATTCTTACGAAAATATCGTTTGTTTCATGTATAAGGTGAAAATTACGAATTTGAAAATCTATCACATCATTTTATATACAATCTTATTAATACTTATATTACTATTATCAATTAATCAACTGTATGATTTTTAAAATTGAACTATTTTTGTATAAATTCTTACGAAAATATATATTTTTAACCTCCATTGAATTTGGAACTTTCAATATAAAGTATATTTGTGACGCACTTTCTCAACGTACACACAAAATTAAATAAATATGGCTGGAAATTTTAAAGAATGAGTGAAATTTGTGTCGAAGATTGTAATTTAAATAAAGTATATTAAAACACTATTGTCGTCGTCATCTCAACCCATAGACGTCCACGGCTGGACAAAGGTTTCCTGCATGGATTGCCACAGAGCATGGTTTTGTGCTGCTTGTTGCCACCGGCTCCCAGCTACACGCTTGATATCGTCCGTCCACCTAGTGAGGGGTCGTCCAATACTGCACAGTATTGGACGACCTCTCCCGGTGCGAGGCCGCCATTCAAGCATTTTGGGACCCCAACGCCTATCGATTCTACGTACTATGTGCCCCGCCCATTGCCACTTAAGCATGGCGACTCTTCGAGCTATGTCGGTTACTCTGGTTCGCCTACGGATCTCCTCATTTAAGTTGATCATGCAGGGTTACTCCAAGCATAGCTCTCTCCATCGCCCGCTGAGTGACCATGAGCCTTCTTATCAGGCCCATAGTCAGCAGTCATGTTTCGGAGCTCACTCGAAGCTTTCGGAGTCATCACTGGCAACACGCACTGTTCGAAAACTTTCGTAGGAATTTTGGACGAGAAGATGTCGCGGAGTTTCCCGAACGCTGCCCAGCCAAGTTGGATTCGGCGGTTGACGGTGTGGATGAACGTGTACATTAGACATGATCTTCGTCTGGCTCATATTCATTTTTAGGCCCACCTGTTGAGAAACTCTGCTGAGGTCCTTGAGCGTTAAACCACTATAGTAAAATGTATTGTGACTACTAAATGAGTAATAAACGATATCTTTGTAAGAAGTCGATCGAAGTCGAAGAAAACGATAATTTAGTCAGAACACAAATTAATCTAAAATTCAATAGATATGATTTAAAAGAAAATACATCATAATTAAACATGTATTAGTTATAACACAGATTTGTGAACGTTTTGAGAGACAATGAAATAGAAATACCACAGGGATCTAAATTCAAACACAAATTTTTCCCTCTGAGTAAACAAAAACGACTTTTCTTCGCTGATTTTAAGCAATAAAGACGCTCTTTTTGAGCTAATATGCTTAAGATACAAGTTTTAAACTTAGCCGAATAAAAAACAGTGGCATGTACCAAGAAATCTATACAATGGTCACTGTATCGTTTATAGTGTCACCAATACCGGTATCCCGGTATTAGACATTTCAATACCGGTATTGAAAACCGGCGAAAAAAGTCCGGGATCCCGGTATTAGCCAATACCGGGATCCCGGTATTGGAAGCCCTACTCTCCAGGTCCTCAACTATACCGATGGCAAGACTGGTAGGCCTAATATCAAGTTTCATGGCTATAACTTAAAAAACGATGACTTTCATACAAACTTTTAACCCCTATTTTACCCCTTTGGGGGTAGCATTTCAAAAAATCCTTTCTTAGTGGATACCTATTACCTACTCTTCACAAAGAGCACACCCTCCAAATTTCAGTTCTCTAGGACCAGCGGTTTAGGCTGTCCGTTGATATATAAGTCAGTCAGTCAGTCAGGTCTTTGAATTTTATATAATATATAGATTTAGATAATGGGGCTGATTCTGTAGTGCACAATCTCTAAACTAATTTAAAATCTCAGCATTCTAATTTAAAATCTCAGCATTAAAAATGTTGCTACTAACCCTTTTATAATACTCCCTTGCGAAAGGGACTGAACTAGTTTTAAAGCTGTCATGTATTTTATTTTAGCTTCTATGAGATACAAAGAATTAGTAGTAGTAGTGTTCTAAAATATTATTATTTTTGTTTACTTGGCATTGAGTTGTTAGACTTCTGAATTAATGACTAATGCCCAATTAGCAGTTATGTATATCACATGTATTATATTCCAGGCTCAACCCGCAAAGCTCGTATCATCGATGTAGTATACAATGCATCAAACAATGAGTTGGTGCGAACCAAGACCCTGGTCAAGAATGCTATTGTTGTGGTGGATGCCACACCATTCAGGCAGTGGTATGAGTCACACTACCTCCTGCCTCTTGGAAGGAAGAAGGGTGCCAAGTTGGTGAGTAGATAATAATAGAGTTCTATTATGATATTTGCTATTAATTTTTGATTCAGAAAATAATGTTTGTATAGTAGAAAAAATATAGCAGTCCATTAATTATTGTTCTGCTGAGAATTGAATAATTGTTATTCTGGCTGGCTAAACTTTAACTGTTTATGTACCTACATGTATTATTAAAAATTCAAAAATTGGCCTTCGATTCAACTTTTATTTATATTGATTTTACAATGATGAAACAATGCGTGTCATATGATTTGTAGAAAAAATGATTCATATGCAGTAACTGACACTACCACATCGAGTTGTCCCCTTATCCATATGTTTTAAATTGTAAATAATAATGTTGTTTTAGACTGAAGCGGAAGAAGCCATTATTAACAAAAAACGCAGCAAGAAGACAGCAAAGAAATACCTAGCAAGACAGCGCCTTGCCAAAGTTGAGGCAGGCCTTGAAGAACAATTCCACACTGGACGTTTATTAGGTATATATGGGTTTTTCCTATTTTTGGCATCTTAAGGGACCGGCGACCGCCGCTCGCAACTTCTACTCGAACCGCAAATATAAAGGACATGTCCCAGTTCAGTATGGAGGGTGGTTTTTTATTCTGAGTGTCAATGAACCAGAACCAAACTGCCATCACGTGAAAGAGAAAAAAATATAACATAAAACGCCATTTAAATAATAATTTTAGAAAACCCCGTTTTTTTAAAAATTAATTATGAAAAATATCGTTTGTAGAAAATATTTTTCGATGGATGGCAACACTAAAACTTGGGTAATGCGCATTAATTGTGATTATTAATATTCCATTTCGATAAACTACCCATTTTCCACTACATAGGTAGTACATACAACAATATAAGATTAATAAATAATAATTGAGTATTTGAGACATTCGTAAAATAATTATTAGACAACAATAAATCACCAATAAACCCCTGTATATTATTATACTCTTTGCATAATACTAAGATAAACAAAACTGACAGTGACATTTGACAATCACCCAATGACATAAGTGACAAAAAAAATCAAGTTTTTTTTTTACTGTTGATAAAATTCAGACAAAGATCTAAAAAAGCCACAAAATAAAAATAAAGTTTTCTCCAAATTGGGGTCCTTTAAAAATGTGTAAATAATTCTAAAAGCCATATTTTAGGATCTCTATTCACGTGTATTAAAATCATCTTGGTTCATTTTCAAGGCCCAATCTTGGACAAGTCCTTTGCCGGTATATTGCTATCCCTATTTGGCTGAAGACACATGATCGCGTGCAAGCGCGATAGCAATATGAGCGTACAGAATTTGTTATACATTTAATCTTGTTCCGTGAATACCAAAAATGATGAATGAAAAATTGTTGTGTTTTTAACTTCGTGTTGTTATTCTGTAACTTGACAATATAGGCTATGTTCCTGATCAATTAGTACGTGAGATATCGCTGGTTTTAATATAAAACAAATAAGGAGAAAACATGTCCTTTATGTCGCAAAAACATGCAAAACGCAATGTGCTTACATTTAATTTTGGGAAAGTATTTTGGAAAAATAATTATCCAGGGACCTAGATAAATACAAGTTCAATCTTAATAATCACATAATATGGAGGAAATATGCTCGAATTACTAATTATTTTGGTATTACGTTTGTATGAGCAATTAGCCCTCCGCTGGCGCCTTAAATAAAACTAAACCAACTCGATAACATTTAAGGACTTGTTTTAAAGTCATGATTGATAAAAAGATGTAAGCCAAATGATTCCAATTTCCACATCCGAGTTGAAATGGGATGAACTTACTTACAGTAGTAAACTTTCATCCAATAGGGTTGAAAATTTTAAAGTTGTGAAAATCCCATGTGCGGCATTAGTTAATCTTTTTAAATGCATCATCTGCAAAAGTGCTCAAGCTGCCATACAAGGTCCGTAGGTAGTAGGTACTTGTCATGATGTTATGACTATCATTAGCTAACTGCTTGTAGCAGTCATGGTTGATTGCTCCAAGCTGTTATTGTGGATTCTACAAATGTAGGTACATACAAAGCCTCTATCATACTAATATTATAAATGCGAAAGTGTGTTTGTTTGTTGGTTTGTCCTTCAATCACGGAGCAACGGATCGACGTGATTTTTGGTATGGGTATAGTTGAGGACCTGGAGAGTGACATAGGCTACTTTTTATCCTGGAAAATTAAGGAGTTCCCGAGGGAATCAAAGAAACTTTAAACACGCGGACGGAGTCGTGGGCATCAGCCAGTAGTCTATAATTATAACATAGTACACTGCATACATTTGTTCTAAGGAAAAAAATGATGATATCGAGAAGTTTTGAGGCTGCACTACGGATGGGTGCCGTTTTGGAAACCATCCAGCAGCCATTTATGATCTTTCGTCATAGTTACTCTGATTTGACTCTCGCTCTTTACTATGATATTTTATTTTTTTCACATGTATTAAATTTTTTATTTTTTACATTACAGCGTGTGTAGCGAGTCGGCCGGGCCAATGCGGTCGCGCTGACGGCTATGTACTTGAAGGAAAGGAGTTGGAGTTCTACCTAAGAAAGATCAAATCCAAGAGGGCGAAGTAGGGAGTTTAATGTATAAATAAATGCAAAAAACCACATTTTATATCTTTGATTTTGTAGCATATCAGATACCTTTACCTTTTTCATTGTCGTACATTTTCTGTATTAAGTCAGGGTTTTCTACTCGGGAAAACCGCGGCCTTCCGCGCACTCAAATTCTCTTTCACGTTCTGTCCGCGCGGATCATATGGCAATTTTGTCTTACAATTATTCTAATTACTAGATGATTCACGCGACTTCGTCTGCGTGGATTAGGATTATTTGATTTCCGCGGGAACTCATTAATTTTTCGGGATAAAAAGTAGCCTATGTCTTTCCCCGGGATACTACCTACCCCTGTACCAAATTTCATCAAAATCGGTTGAGTAGCTGGGCCGTGAAAGCGTAGCAAAAAGACAGACAGACACACTTTCCCATTAGAGATTGTTACCCACACTCCACAGAGTTATTCACTGCCATCATTGACTTATGCCAATGGCCATGGATCCCTGAGGGATTTTTCGGTAGTAAATAAGTATTTTAACCACGGATTTTGGACGCTAAACTGGGGGTCTACTTCTCTTTCTCTCAAACGAAACTTCGCAAACGAACTTAGGTAATTAGTCGGTAGACCCACACAAAATCGTTCAATCCAATCGGTCACGAAAATTGTCTATGGATCCGTACTTCGTCTGCGTGTACGAAAACGAAATAGAGAGGAGCATAGAGATAATATTATGTAGGAGAGGAGTTAACGAAATTTCGTTCGTTCGTTTGCGAAGTTTCGTTTGAGAGAAAGAGAGTAGACCCCTGGTAGCGCCCGATTTTCGGATTTTTTCCTATACTTGTGCTGTGAGATGCTTCTTGACTTCTAGGTCAACGGAAGTACCCTATAGGTTTACATTTATTTGCGAGTGTCAAAATATGCGGCATAAACGGTCGTATCCTTTGATACTCGTCGTATTGCTTTATTTTTTTACAGCTCCAAGGGACTAGAACTAAGTAGGTATGTAGGTATTTGAAAATTATTTCAACATGATTCCGAGAAAAAGGTGGTTGACAGACAGATAAACGGACAACGAAGTAGTTAATCCTATAGGGGTTTATTTTCTCCTCTTAAGATACGGAACCCTAAAATGCAAAATAAAACTCAGATTTATAGTATTCTCGTGTTTAATGGATCTACCATCTTGCCAGCCATCAGTGCCACGTGGATATTCGTGTCCATCACGAAATATAGGAAGGGGTATGTTGCAGAGAATATCACTGGACCACGACTGGTGAAGTACCCTGGAACAAATTAAGTAAAATATAATAAAGGTAAGCGCACACTGCACAACTGGAGTCCCACATCGCAGGCTGCAGCACAATAATATGCTTGCTTCGCCTAAGACTTGTTGTAAAGTAGGGTACTACTACTCGCACCCCTAGAATGAAAGTGACCTAACTCAAAATTCCTGTAAATTCAGATTTTTTTTATAAACTGACCTTAAAAAGCCTACTCTAAAACCCTGTGGTAAAAACATAGGTTGCTTTAGTTGATCGCGTTTTTTCACTTGTATGCTTGTTATGTAAAAGAGACCGAATCTGCAGTCTTGCGTCAGAGGTACTAAAATATACTAATACTACAACCCATTAACGTCTTACGTGCTGGGCACAGGCCTCCACTCTCATAGGAGAGACGGAATTATAGAGCTTAGACCCACCACGCTGTTCCAATGTGGGTTGGCGGGCTATTATTAAGTTAGTGATAATAACCGGGATGTTCTCCGAGGCACGGGGGTGAAACACCACCAACTTCCTAACTCCGGGCTAGTACTGAGAATTTCTAGTCGGAAAAATCCAATACTTAATTATGGCCGAACCCGGGACCTCGTCGACCGCAGTCCAACATGCTTACCACTAGACCAACGAGGCACTAGGCAGTTAGGTTAGTAGGGTACTACCCCTGCTAACCTAACTGCCTCGTCGCGTTGGTTGGTTGGGTAGTTAGGGTAGTAAACCCAAAGTCGTGTCGTCATGCGCCCAACCAGATGCCCCGTATAGTCTATTCATCTATGCCCGCAGTTGATCTAGACTGGCATGACGCGACGGCCAGTGCTGCTCATGTCTGTAAATATTTCACGTTACGGATGCATTTTAGCATGGAATAATTAGTGTTCCCTTGAGCCTATTATTATATTTTTTCATCCAACATACATTTTTCGTTTAATTGAAGTTCGACAATTTTCAATACCACATAATGGAAAATTCACGTCCTTGTCATGTAAATGCGGCCGACCGGTGAAAAAAATAGCTAAATCATTACAAATGCTCACAGGAAACAAATCATCTCGTAATTCTTCTCATTGATGTAATTGATAAGTTGGTATATCAGCAAATCATCATTTCCATCTCGATTAGGCATTTAGCTCGTAATGATGTCGGTGCAATGGACGATTTTCTATGACGAGGGGGGCTGTGCGGTCGCTAGGGCTGACAGTAACTGTCCGTCTACTCAGTCCTATACCAAAACTTTATCTACTAGGTACAAGTTAGCCCTTGACTGCGGTAAGTGATGATGCAGTCTAAGATGGTAGCGGGCTAACCTGTTAGGGACATGGCAGTTATATTAAACCCCTATTCGGTTTCAACGCGGTATCGTACTGGATACGCTAAATCGCTTGGCGGCACGTCTTTGCCGGTAAGGTGCTAATTAGCCACGGCCGAAGCCTCCCACCAGGCCAGACCAGTCAAAATTCAGAAATTATAAATTCCCAAATTGAACCTGCCGGGGA
Source organism: Erebia ligea (assembly GCA_917051295.2). NCBI lineage: Eukaryota > Metazoa > Arthropoda > Insecta > Lepidoptera > Nymphalidae > Erebia > Erebia ligea. The sequence continues at coordinate 16,362,234 of OU785220.1, read as the reverse complement.
TCGAACCCGGGACCTCCGCTCGTTCAACAATACAACAGCGCTCAACACTGCGCCACGGAGGTAGTTAAAAAACTATTGATACATTTTGATTTCCATTACTTTATTCCAGCTTGTGGTGATTCGGTGATAGCCTAGAGGCAGACCTTGGCCTTCTATTCCTGGCTCTGGTCTAAACCCTTCTCATTCTGGGAAGGACATTCGTTGGGCCGCGACTCTACTTTATGATGATGAGCTGCCCCCTTTGTGGCCGTAAGTGTCGCTCGCGTATCGACTTGTTTAGCCATAGGAAAAAGTGTCGCCTAGAACTGTCTAGCAGAGTTGTTCAAAACTGCTATAAAACCATAGTACGCTACAGGCTATAAATTTCTAGCATGCTTCTAAATATGCTATGCTATAGCACGCATGAAAGCATTTTTTATGAAAGCATGCGATGACGTACGCTCACAGCAGCGCGTTACGGTCGGCCTGCGGCTAGCGCGCTACCGGCAGGCGGGCGCCGCTACGGCCGCTACAAGTGCTACGAACTACGAAGCACCGCGCGCGATCGCTCGATATTCGTAGCACCGTAGCGTTAAAGAGGCTCCTCGGATAGCATGCTGTCCGTGCTATGGAAAAAAAGCGTGCTATGCTTTTGCGCTACGTGCTATATTAACCACCTCTACTGACTAGGCGTAAATCATCTGTCAAGACGTAACGGCCTACGTTTTCCGTGACGATCTACGATTTCAGGTAAATTGTTTCGGGGAAGGCGCACATAATTACTCCGAATGGGGTAACTACTTTCGGAAAAATCCCGGGGCTTGACAACCATGGTGGGCATAGCCACGGCGGCGCATCAGCGGGCCCAAACGCGCGTGTCGCCGCGTTGCGCCACCGGCCACCGCAGACGAGACAATAGAGCCGGTCTCACCACTTGAAAACGGAATTCGCACTCTTTTGGCAACAATTATCTCGGCCCTAGACCATAAAACGGGGGCATACTTGTATGTGTAATTTGAGCAATTTGCTCAGACTGACTGTTAACTTATCGCAACTTGTCGCCGCACTTAGATGTTATCGGCTTGTACGCGGCATCGTACCGGAACGCTTAGGTCACTTCGGAAAATCTCTGTAAATACCTACTAGAGGTATTATATCCTGTGCTTTCATAGAGTAAGTTCTTATACTCTACCTGCGTGTGCTTTACTAGCAATGGCTGAAGTTACCCAGCAGACCAGACAGAGAGTTTGAAAATTGTTAATTAGGGAATTTCCCTCGCACAGAATCAAGCACAGCCGCGACCTCTCACTGTTAGAACCTTGCGCGAGGGAGGACGTCGTCAAATTAATCATTTAACAAAAAATATAGGTCCTATTATTTAACGACTATTACCTATTCTGTGTTAGTATCGAGCAAATAAAACTGGCTGGGCCGCGCAGGTGTCGTTTAAAAATCACCCGGTGTTCACGGACGCGTGAAGAATGAAGACCCAATCTATCCCACGCGGCCACCTCTATACGTACCTAATTATGTGGATCACACCGTAACCTTAGATGGTTAGACCCTGCCCAACTGCCATTGTTTTGTATCATTAACAATGATAATAATGTAGACACGGCGACTTGAACTATGGGACGTATCACGTAGGCCTTGGGTAGGCTGGGCTAGCTAAGAAACAAAAAAATTGCTTTAGGCACAGGAATTGTACCTACCATAGCTACTTATCTCAATCTAAAAATGAACGCGCCTCGCCAAACATTTGCGTCATATTTTACGGACGGATTTTACCTAGTTTTTTGTCCATATTATTAACTAGCTGATGCCCGCGACTTCGTCCGCGTAGTTTGGCGGGACCCTCTAACCCGATTGCAGCGCCCCCTACCGGGTCCAATTGTGAATATAAACCATCCCGGGGTCCAGACAAACCCAACAAAAAAAGAATTAGCGAAATTGGTCCAGCCGTGTCCCGCCCTGAACCTCGAACCCGATTGCAGCGCCCCCTACCGGGTCCAATTGTGAATATAAACCATCCCGGCGTCCAGACAAACCCAAAAAAAAAAGAATTAGCGAAATTGGTCCAGCCGTTCACGCGTGATGCCGTGGCCAAGGGAAATAGGGATTCATTTTTATATTATACCCCTATTTCAACCCTTTGGGGGTGGAATTACGAAAAACTGTGAAATACGTACGTCTTCATTTTTAACCCGCAGCTTATATACCAAGTTTCATCGATATAATTTGAGAAATGACAGACTTTCATACAAACTTTCAACCCCTATTTCACCCCTTTGGGGGTAGAATTTCGGGATAAAAAGTATCCTATGTCCTACCTCGTAGTATGGGCTCAAATCGTGCCAAGTTTCGTTTGAATTCATTCAGTAGTTTCGGCGTGATGCGCGGCCAAGATACAGACAGACAGACAGACAGACAGACAGACAGACAGACAGACAGACAAAAATGAAAAAAATTACAGATTTGGCTTCAGTATCGAATAATGAGTGCCCTCCAAAAAAAATTTTCAAAATATCTTCAATGTACAGAATTGGACCTGTTACAGTTTTATTATAAGTATAGATTGATCCTTTATCAAGTGTAGACTGTGAAACTAGTCCATGCAAGACGCGATAACCTTAAGATAGTTACATAATAATATTATTAATTGATCCTTTATCAAGTGTAGACTGTGAAACTAGTCCATGCAAGACGCGATAACCTTAAGATAGTTACATAAATTACATACCTATTACCTATATAATTTTTGTTTTAGATACGAATAGGTAGATAGGTAGATACCTGCCTAAAATAAATTAATCGGTAGAGCATAAGTCGGTGGCGACTCTAGCGTGGTATTATCTATACTGCAGAGCGTCTAGTCTATTGACTATTGTGTATTTCACTTCGAAGGAAGAGAAAGCGTTTAAAATCGTTAATTTTGAAACAAATCGAAAAATCGTTACTGTTTTAAACCTCTCTGGCATAGAGTGCGATTACAAAAGGTTCTAGCTACGTTCTTCGTTTCGGTTTCTCCGTTTATTTAATCGTATGGCATTTAATTCATAATAAGCGTACTAACGAAAACACGCTTATTGATATGCCGCCTGGTTCGTCGCTCGCTTAGCACCACCCGGGGGACACGTGCAGGGAGGTAAAAGGTAATTCCTGCGGTCGTGAGCGACGGGGCATCCTCCAAGCGACGGGGCATCCCCCCGTTTCTCCGTTCGACGTTCGCTTACCGGCAAAACAGGAGCCTTTCCAAATTCCATCTGTTGCAAAGTTTAACCTTTTCTTCTGCTTTTGCTTTACTAAACACTATTCAACGCGACTTACAAATAGGTACCTAATCATATCGATTTTGCACCACCAGCCAGACGAAAATCAAAGCAAATCTTTCAAGACTTACGAAAACTTTCACCGTTCGCATCGGAAACGTTGAACAAAACGTTTCGTACAAGTAGATTATAATAGATTGGACGTCGACCACCCGTCAATGATGCCAATTGCTAAAACTCATAGTTGCGGTCTAAGTATATGATAAGTTTTGGTTGCGGTTCTATGGTAGAACGGTGATGGACGGTGTGGTTATACCTAAACGACTTAGACGTGGTCCTAGGCGACAAAGAGACAAACCTATCAAGTAGGTATTTAAAACGCGACAACGTTCTAAAGGCCTTTGATTTAATCAAAGCGTTAGAACACGTGACGACTGACGGGTCAGCTTCCGTATGATACCTTCGCGTTGCTTCGTATCGAGACGAGTAGTCGAGTTTGTCGCTCATTTAGGACAATGGCTTACTGTTCTTGACATCGGGCTGGTATTTGCGGATGGCGACGGAGACCGCCTGCTCGATGCTGCGTACGTATACGCCGGCCTGCGGCGTCATCGGCGTGAAGTCGTGCTGCCGTGGCTCGAACACGTCGCGGATACCAATCTATGAATAGGAATACACAAATCTTGAATAGGAATACCAATCCATGCAGAATAGTAATTAGTAAGAAACAATTAATCTTGAATAGGAATACCAATCTATGAATCTCTCTCTTTCTCTGTCTGCGTCGTATTCCTCATGACGGTCGTGAGCCCTCTCCATTAATCAGTAGGAGTTTCTTGCCGTGGGTTCCCACGTCCTTCCGCATACGACTCAAGCTCAACTAAGATTATTTCAACTCTTAGGTTTTTGTAACGATTATTTTCAGATATTAATGATAATAAATCCATGAATTATTGAATAGGAACAAACAAATCTTGAGATGCAAGTAGTTTCTTTGTGCTGGCACAAAATCCATTTTGTACGCGAGTGCTTCGGAGGAATCGGGGGTTGGTGAAACGGCGGCGGGCAAATTTCCCGCATTTTCCCAAGATCCAAACGAACAATAATTTGATAATTACTTGATACTGTCGATACTGGTATAATTAATTAAGGCCAAAATCTCATTACGTCAACATTTTTAAAGATTCCTCGGAAATCGCGCGCGAACAATATAGGTATTAGGTAGTTAGGTATAATAGACTCCAAAAACTGCCACAAGTACCGACGTAGGGTTGTTATGCCGGTTCGCCGGCCTCCTTCAGTTTTCGGCCTTTACGCGTACTCGGTGCCGCAAAATTGCGAGAATATCGCTTAGAAATACCATTTCCAAATGAAATCTTTATTCAGACATTTGAAAATAATTGCTTTGTATCTGACAACAATTTTGGTCAGGTAACATCTTCGAGTGATTTTAGTGAATTTATTCAATTCGACGGGGGGCATCGGAGGTAACGCAACCTGCGGAAATTAGAAAAAAAATAGTGCCGCGCGTTTCACTCCAAGGCAAGCTTTTTGTTGTTTTTGAGAATGAATGATATTAATAGGCATGTAATACCCTTCTAAAATAACTTATTAACATACTTTTTTTTTTTTTTTTTTATTGAAATCAATACAATAGAAGTTAAAGCTAGCTAGATACATACATATATATACTACATACTTTTAATATGATTATGTGAATATTTTGTACAAAACAACAATAATGTTGGGGGCCGCGATCTAACATTAAATTTTCTTCAAAACTTTGTTTTTCGGCCTAGGGGCCGATATGTGGCGTATCAAGTCTTCCACGCTTTTGTCTCTTTTATTCAATTGGTGAAATGATATATGTCACGACTCTTTCTTTTATTATTGTACCTGATGTGAAAACCCTCGCCATTAGTTTTCGGCCGTCAATTTGTTAGTATAAATTAAAAGTGAAGACCATTTTGGGGGTGGCCGAAAACCACAACATAGAAGAAACAGTACCTACCTCAGTTTTCGGCATAGTATGGAAAGCATGTGAAAATTGAATACCGGTAATAGTTTTCGGCCATAAAATTGCAAAGTTTAAAGCCAACAATAATTTTGAGTTAACGTTTTTATTTTAAAGATAACTAAGTAGGTATCATTACATATTGTACCTATGTTATTATTTATAATAATAAGGCCAGAAACTAAGAATAAATAAGGCCAGAGCACGAGTAACAGAAGAATCGATCAGACTAGTTCAGGGAACTTACAGAGTTTTTGACCGAGTCAAACATTATTTATTTATTTATTTATATGCACAATTATCCAAGATTGTTATTTCAAAAATAACATAAAAATAGGAACGTATTTGATAGGTTTTAAAGGTGTTGTAATTCGTGAGTAACAAAGGTTCCAAGTTTTTTATTAAATAATATAACTTTCTTGAATTATGTTGATTATGACTTTTAATAACATTTGGATACATAATAAAACAATGATGAACTTACAAAAAGCGTTTTAATGTAATTTTAAACTTATAAATTCATTTTAAATCCATCACAATCCAGTGGCCGAAAACAGAATACCCGATGGCCGAAAACTGAAATTTGAGGCCGAAAACTGAAATTTTAGCGTTTTTCCGGATTAAATAAAAAATAAAAATAACTAATAGCTTCAAGCGCAACACAGTTTCTAAAAAAGAAACTCCAGTATATGGGCTTTCATCTAACATAATGAGCATAGCAATATTAAGGTTGTAACATTTTTTTCTGATGTCCTAAAGTTGATGGGAGCACTAAAAGGCCGAAATCCGGCACATCGACCCTACCTACTACGCAGCCTTTTGCTTTCTAACTAGGTACCTATGTGCCTATCATCCATATTATTGACGGTCTTGCATGCAGTGGCGTATATAGGGGGGGGGGGGGGGGGGCCGGGTGGGCCGTGCCCACCCCAGAATGGTCTAGTGCCCACCCCAGGAATCCCAGGATGTTGGGTTACCGATTCTAAATTCTAGGCTGGACACTAAGACCATAGACTTTTGAGTTATAAATTTTCCTGCAATCTTTAAGAAATCATTTTTTGGATGTTTTCAAAATCTTAGGTTCAGTAGGCTTCAGAGTTAAATAACTCTCTCTTGCGACTCTGCCTTGCGATCATCGACCATGGAATCTCAGGAACCAGGGCCCCAATCATGTAAGAATTGTTCATCAAACGTTAAAGATTTTTGTCAAAAAAAAAAAAACCATAACTGCATTGAATTAGAGCTCAATTTCGTCTGCCCATTCTTATACGTTTAGGGTATCGTACATACCTAAACGTATAAGAATGGGCAGACGAAATTGAGCTCTAATTCAATGTCGTTATGGTTTTATTTTACTTTGACAAAAATCTTTAACGTTTGATGAACAATTCTTACGTAATAGGGGGGCTGGGCCTTACGGCAAGATGACGAATCTGCACTAGGGCTTTCGAATACCGGTTTTTTCAATACCGGTATTAATACCGGAAAGATTTTTCTCAATACCGGGATCCCGGTATTGGAAAAAACTTAATTTTTTTTAAAATTTAAAACTAGTATTTTCTGAAGCAAATGGAAGCTTATCAAACAGTTTTTTCATAAAAAAAAATTTCACCAAATTAACTCAAAATGGGAAAAAATATTTCGGATTTAGAATGCTGTGGATTGGTAGTTATGTCAATAACTCCCTTCACTCTATTTTATTATCAAATAAATATTATAAATGCGAAAGTTTGGATGTATGGATGTATGTTTGTTACTCAATCACGCTCCAACGGATGAACGGATCTGGATGAAATTTGGCACAGAGATAGATTATAGTCTGGAATAGCACATAGGCTACTTTTTATCCCGGAAAATTAAAGAGTTCCCGCGGGAACCGAAAAACCTCAATCCACGCGGACGAAGTCGCGGGCATCAGCTAGTAAGCAATATTTTATGAAATTGTATTTTCTTTAAAAATCCCCAAGTATTGATTTTCAGATTTATTTGTATTTTGAGTATTGAGATAGTTATTTATGCGTTGACCTATTTCTTACGAAAATATCGTTTGTTACATGTTTAAGGTGAAAATTACGGACCACGTAACGTTCTGAAACTCTATCACATCATTTTTTTAAATACTATCTCATTAATACTTATATTATTATCAAATAATCAATCTCTTATTAATATAGGTAAATCAGTATTTCACTATGATTTTTAAAATAGAATTATTTTTGGATGAATTCTTCCAAAAATATATACTTATTATAACCTTCATTGAATTTTGAACTTTCAATATAAAGTATATTTGTGACGCACTTTCTCAACGTATCCACAAAATTAAATAAATATGGCTGGAAATCATACTAATATTATAAATACGAAAGTGTGTTTGTTTGTTTATTGGGTTGTCCTTCAGTCACGCCGCAACGGAGCAATGGGTCGACTTTTGGCATGGGTATAGTTGAGGACCTGGATAGTGACATAGGCTACTTTTGAAAATTAAGGAGGAGGGAATTTCGGTAATCAAAAAAACTTAAACCACGCGGACGAAGTCGCGGGCATCAGCTAGTTTTAAATAATGAGTGCAATTAGTGTCGAAGATTGTCGTCGTCTCAACCTATAGACGTCCACTGGACGAAGCTGGACGAAGGTCTCCTGCATATATCGCCACAGAGCACGGTCTTGTGCCTCTTGTTTCCAGCGGCTCCCAGCTACACGCTTGAGATCTTCCGTGCACCTAGTGGGGGGTCGACCTACACTGCGCTTCCCGGTGCGAGGCCCCCATTCAAGCACTTTGGGACCCCAGTGCCTATCGGTTCTACGAACTATGTGCCCCACCCATTGCCACTTAAGCTTGGCGACTCTTCGTGCTATGTCGACTACTCTGGTTCGCCTTCGGATCGCTTCATTTCTGATTTGATCACGCAGAGATACTCCAAGCATAGCTCTCTCCATCGCCCGCTGAGTGACCCTGAGCCTTATTATCAGGCCCATAGTAAGCGACCATGTTTCGGAGCCGTAAGTCATCACTGGCAACACGGACTGTTCGAAAACTTTCGTCTTCAGGCACTGAAGAATTTTGAACGAGAAGATGTCGCGGATTTTCCCGAACGCTGCCCAGCCGAGTTGAATTCGGCGGTTGACCTCTTTCTCGAAATTGCACCTACGCAACTGGACTGTATGTCCCAGGTATATGCACTCATCAACAATTTCGAGTGCAGAGCTCGCAACTAACACTGGGTGGGGCTGAACGTGTTCATTAGACATGATCTTCGTCTTGCTCTTAATAATTTTTAGGCTCACGTGTTGAGAAACTCTGCTGAGGTCGTTGAGCGTTAAACCTAGTTTAGTAAGTTAGTAAAATGTATTGTGACTACTAAATGAGTAAAAAACGATATTTTTGTAAGAAGTCGATTGAAGTCGAAGAAAACGATAATTTAGTTAAAACACAAATTCATCTAAAATTCATCATCATCAAATCTTAATAAAATATGCATTAGTTATTATTACAGATTTCTGAACGTTTGAGAGACAATGAAATAGAAATGCCAAGCCACAGGGATCTAAATTCAAACACTAATTTTTCCCTCCGAGTGAACAAAAACTACTTTTCTTCACTGGTTTTAAGCAATGAAGGCGCTCTTTTTGAGCTAATGTGCTTCAGATACAAGTTTTAAAATTAGCCGAATAAAAAACAGTGGCATTTACCAAGAAATATATGCAATAGTCACTGTTTCGTTTATAGTGTCACCAATACCGGTATCCCGGTATTAGACATTTCAATACCGGTATTGAAAACCGGCGAAAAAAGTCCGGGATCCCGGTATTGGAAGCCCTAATTCTGCACCATTTGCACATGAGTTTATAATTCCGTTTATATCTACTCATTCCATATTTTGTTTCATGTTTTGAACTTTTGACATAACCTCCGAAGAATAGTTGAAGGATAAATGTTAAAATACGAAACTAGAACTTCGAGTCTGTCATAGTTAGATTTTTTTTGTAGTAGTAGTGGGGCCCAGGCCCCCCCTGGAAAATAACCCTAGATACGCCAATGCTTGCATGGTCCTGCAGGGCTAGCATGGGCCGGAGATAAAAAATTTATCCCCCGATTTTATCCACTGACAAGAGATAAAATTAACTTATCCACTTCTCAGAGCACGGCAACAGGGGAGAGGAGAAGTTTATCCCCGTTTGACATTTCACGGAGACTCGGGGCATTATTTATCCACCGTTATTTAGCGTTATTATTTATTTATTTAGGAATAAATTTTTTATCCTTTCCTCGTGGAGAAAATTGTCTCGGCCCATGCTAGGGGGGCTGCGAACCGGACATTCTTAAACGTACGAAAGTTAAACGTTATTTTTAAAGGTTTGATAAACTATTACATATTTTTTTCAAGAAATCAGTTGACAACGAATAGTTAGGTATAGCGCCGACAGGTACTAATGGTGAATGGAAAAAAAAACCAGTGACGAAAAATCTTCAGACTATGTTGATTAAGTATAATTAATGATTCAGTATAGGATCCGTGCAATCTGGGGTTTGTAAGTACATATAAGTAACAATAAAAACTGATTTTTTGTCATGCAAATTAGTATGAACGTTTTTGCTGTTAATTAGTAAGTAGGTCACAACTCACAATTCATACGCTGAGCACTTGACATTTTTATTACCGCAAATAATTCGAACAAAATCAAATCGAAACAGGTTTTTGTGGATCAATTTCACTTTTCTTTTATTAATAAAAGATGCAGAATTAATTAATGTTGATTTTTTTAAATAAATGTCTTCCTAGAACTTGCACAGTTTGCAGGTCAAGTGAAATTTTATGTACGAAAGTAAATAATGGACCGGCAGGAAAGAGGCCAGTATGTTTGAATAATAAATACCTTTTGAAAAAAGGTACCACGTACGAGTACCTACCTACTTACGTGTCTAGTTTTAAAAGAAAATTTTCAAAATAAGGCTTGAAACGTATTAGTGGATAGGTACATAATAGGCCCTTAGTCCTTACCTAAGCATCATTTATGATACCTACCTACGGTGTATACGTGTAGGTACCTATCTGTGGTGGTGTCTGCTAAACGTAATTCTAAACTTCGACCATGTAATTTGATGAGTAAGCGGAAGTCAAAATATGAAATGAATTGTTAATCAACATGATGCGGAACGCCGAAAATAAAAATTGTAGTCAAGGTAGGTACCTACCTACTCGTAACATGGCAAAAAAGTCGCATTTAAAAAGGAAAATAACAATACTCACCTTTTGCAAATCCGGCGTAAGAGTGACATGTCCCTTGACTATAAAACTTGGCACCACCGCGCGTACGCGTCGAGGATTCAAAGCGGCGTAAACATCTGATAGGTCGGACTCACGGGCCATTCGGGCCAACAACCGGTCCAGTTCTCCTGAAGTTCTCCTCATTGGCAAGATCACAAGGAGATAGTATCTCTCGCTGTCCAAGGGAAGACGGAGCGCTGATGCCTCCAGGTGTGGAAGATATGCGTACTCCATCACTGAATCGTAGTGCATGTAGACTACCTGTGTAGAGAAAATAGAAATCGTTTTAGAACAATAACTTGAGAGCGTAAGTACATGTTTATAATATATTAGTATATCCTCTTGTCTTCCTGATTTTAAAGAAATATTATACCTAAAGTAGGTACTTAGATCTGCTGTTCATTGAGTTTCTCCAAGACTAGAATACCTTACTACTTTATAGCTATTATATTCTTGTCTACCATTAGGTTTATGGACAAAATATAAAAGTCAGTCCATGAATGTCAGTCAATGATGTAAAAGCTCAAGAATTTAGACTGAGATTGATACCTGTACTGTACCTATCCTATAAGGCTATACCTCGTTTATAAAATACAAAATACAGTATGTTTTTTTTTAGTTTTTTTGGTAGAAACTTACTTACGAACCTGAATATTCCGCAGTCCATTTGCCATAAACATTTTGTCGTCCTGATCCGAACCCTCATTTGGTATTTCTGTCCCGACATCAAACGACCGATACACCAAGAAATCATCATCATACGGTGGATTTGTATACAGGAAGTCGAGCACCGATTTCTTTCGTCTTTCTAATGTCTCCAATTTTGAGGTTGTGGTCATTGTCGACGATTCTGTAGTTGTTTCAGTATTTGTCGACATTTGTTCAGTTTGCTGAGTTTCGGTAACCGAACTAGTTGAAGTCGTTTGAGTATTGGTAGTCGTAGTTGAAGAATCTGTACTCTGTGCATCTGTATTTGGTGTAGTTAGTACAGTTGATGTGATCTCATTAACGGTGGAACTACTTGTTAAAGTTGTCGTATCGGTTGGTTCTTGTGACATAGGCGTAGTTTGCGTAGAAGACGCGTCTGTTGGTAACGTTGTCTCAGTGGTGGAAGGAATAGTAAGTGGTTCTGTCATTGCACTGGATGAATCTGTCATCGTTTGTGTACTACCTCCATTTATAGGGGTTGTTTCCATTGAAGTACTAGTAATTGTAGCAGTCGCGCTGGTCGTATTAAGTACAGGGGTATCGTTTTCCCCGCGAATATCTACCGTGTCTAAAGTTTCTGCTTTTGGATTCGGTGTAGTTTCTTCTCTAGTTGCTTTAGTAGAAGGACTAGTTGATGAATCTTCACGACTTGTAATTTTTTCTGCAATTGTAATAATTGTGGTGGGTGTACTACTTCCAGTTATCATTGTACTAGTACTAGTAGTGCTAGATATAATAGGAGTTGTTATTGATGTTGTAGAATTATCCATACTATTTGTCATTTGCGGGGCTTCCGTTGTAATATTCGGCTTCGAGCTGGGTGACTGATCACTCTCTAAATCAAATCCATAAAATCGTAGGATCTTTTTGTAACTTTCAGTAAAAGTAACATTTTCGTTATTTAGAGCCAGTCCCGCGAGAAAACCCTCCTCAGGAACAAAATAAGTCTGAAAAAAATATTTTTGAAATATTTTTATACGTATTGTTAATACCGAATTCTAATTCAGTTGGGAAATTAGGTTCGGTTCGAAGCCTGTTTCAATTAAAGAACTAGATAAGTAGGTACCTGCTGAGTTAAGTAACATCTCGTAGGTACCTACCTACTCTATGATAAATAATTTAATCAACTCGTCGGCAATATAAATTCCCACATATTTTAAAGTTCTTATAAATAATTATTGGAGACTGCGTGCTTTTTTAAAAAAAAATAAAGTGACTCACTTTAAGTGTGCGGTGTATATCTCGAAAACCGATCCTCATAACATTTCTGTTCCACGGCAGCTGCATACTTCGCTGGATCTGATACGACGACTCTCCATCAACACCTTCGTACAGAGCAACTAAAATACCCATTAACCCATACGGGGAAAATGCAATATTATTGTCATTTAAAAAATTGTGTTCCGCCAAAACCTTAAGGCCAAACTCGTTTGTAACGTCTACCATGTGAGCTAAAGGGGTCCGTTTGGAGTCCCATGACTTTATTTCTATTGGGATTCCGTATTCCGTACAGACAACTAATCTGGTGATCGTAAACAGACAAAGATAACGCGGAATGCCAGCGGTAGCGAAAGGGCGCGAGCGTCCGACTCTGACCATCGTGTTCGCGAATCTGACCGTGGTTGAGTGCAGTGTTGCCACCCTCTGATTTAGGTTTTCCCCTAACTCCTCGTGAAATTCCCCTAAAATAAGCACTTTTCAAAATGTTTTCCCCTAAAAAATTTATTCTAAGAATAAAACACAAATGAAAGTGCATTGAACTTTTATTTAACTTTTTTTAATATATTAAACTAAAAAAAAAAAACTACTAAATCAATACCATCTGTACCATATATAGTTAGGTACATATTATATATAATATGTAGGAAGTAGGTACACTACCATCAGATAAGTTTTGACCAATTATTAAGGTGAAGATCTAATTATGCAGCCTTAAGTCACTAACATAACATTTAACGATCATATTACATGCCTACCACAAATCTATGAGGATTTTGAAAAGAATTCATTCTCATCATCAATCATCAGCTTTTCAAACTATGTTAACCATAGATCATTAATTATAGAGGAGTCCTCTATAAATGACCCATGGTTAACATGGCATCATTGTCCTCTAATAGGACAATGGTTTATGGTGCACAGCGGACCTACATTTGGAACAAGCGAAAAACACACTACCCAGACTATAAACACTGACAGTCAAACCAACCAAGTCAAACAAACAAGAGTACCTAAACCATAACGTATAAATCCATAAAAACCAGTTTACCTCGCACACATAAAGCAGCTTTATTCGTATTCGACATCTCTTCTTTCCACGTACACAATTCTATGAGCGCGAAAGAGAAAAATATATTTTGTTTGGTACTAGCCATAGAGAAATGTAACATCATAGTCGTAATTCCTTGATTCCTACTTCCATGGGTAACACCGGCACACCAAGTTACGTTCAGATACACGCAGTCACCGATTCGAACCAAAAGTTGAAACTTTCCCTAAAAATTTCCCTAATAAATTTTTTTCCCCTAAAAATTTCCCTAAATAATTGTATACCCTAAAAAAACCCCTAAGTGTTCAAAAATCCCCTAAATCTAGGGGAAAATACCCTAAGGTGGGGACACTGGTTGAGTGGCTGCGAGCTCGCAGTCCGTAGAGTAGAGGTTTCTTCGTAGCTAATTAGCATTGGCCATTGAGAGTTGAGACCCCGGACTTTTCGGTGAACGCCCTGTGTACATATTTATGCGAAAAACATGCATATATTATCTTATTATTATTCGAAACACGATGAATACTTTGTAGGTATGTAATAACTCCCAAGAGATTGTTGACCTGCCTGTCTTGAGAATAATCGACGAGACAATATTGTGATGATTATTGATTAATCTACTAGTTGGCGCCACCGCCATTAATATAAATAAAACCGGCCAAGTGCGAGTCGGACTCGCGCACCGAGGGTTCCGTACAAACCCGTAGTAAGTTTTACGATTAATGAATTTAATGAACCGCAAAACTAACTTTGTTTGTAGAGGTTTATTGTGAATATCAAAAAAAACTATGCTAGTAAGAGCGTTGGTTTTATTTTTCCTGTAAAATAATACATAAGCTTCTATTGACCATAATTATTTCAGATTTTTCAATTGGTAAACTTCGGAGATAAGGGGGGCGAACGGTATTTTTTTCGACATTTTGCCCGATAAATCAAAAACTATTATGCATAAAAATAAACAAAAATCTGTTTTAGAATATAGAAGTATAGCCCTTTCATATGATATCCCACTCAGTATAGTTATCATACTTTGAAAATTCAAACCCCCGATTTTCCCCCTTTTTTAATTAAACTTAAAATAATTTTCGATTTTTTTTTATTTTAATGATGTTAGGCCACTATTATTACACAACTTTTCCAAATTTCATGTCGACTTTAATAAGTAGTTACTGAAATAATCGACTGTTAGAGACGGACGGACGGACGGAGAAAGTAGCACCTTATGGGTTCCACTTTTACCATTTTGGTACGGAACCCTAAAAATGTGAAAGGACATCATCTATTTTGGTCCAAAAGTAAAAAGTGCCGGCCAAGAAAATTTTTTACTGTATTTCGCTAGAACTTGTCCACCTTAACATTTTTAGGGTTCCGTAGGGGGGGGGTTTCCGAGTTTCCGACATAAAATATTTTAGTGCAAAGCTTTCCACATCAAGGTCTTTCTGTAAAAACATAATATGTAAACGTCCCAACTCCGCGCGCGGCGACTACACTATAGCTGAGCCAAAAAATGTTTAGGTGGACAAGTTCTAACGAAATACAGCAAAAATTTTTTTTGGCCGGCACTTTCACTTTTGGACCAAAAATGTATGAATCGTGGATGATGCATGTTTGCATGTTTGTTACTCCTTCACGCCTTAAGTATTGAACCGATTTAGCTGGGAATGGAGCTAGCTTATAACCTGACACTAAATGCTACATTTTATCCCGGAAACGGAGTTCCCAACCAAAAACCTCAATCCACGCGGACGAAGTCGCGGGCATCGTCTAGTTGTACATAGTAAAAATATCACCATTAAGTTATCTAAAATCTAATATCTAATCCATGGAAGAAGGAATTACGACTGATGATCTAATCTAATATCTAATCAATAAATAAAATGCTAGATCCTCTTTTAAGGATCTATTATAAAGGACCTCTTCCTACAGATAATAAATAATCGATACATACTTACGATTGTTGATGAATATTCGAGATTTCCTTTTGCATTTCATTGTGCAAATCTTAGCGCTGAAACAGTACAAAAGAAACTCATCGAACTTTTTTCGATTTTTGGAATGCCGACTTATGTTCACTCGGACCGAGGTACAACTTTTACATCAGAAGAGTTAAAACAATTTCTGCACAGCAAAGGAATAGCAACAAGCTATACAACACCTTATAATCCACAGGGAAACGGTCAAACTGAAAGGTATACCTAATGGTATTATTTGGAAAACTGTTCAATTGGCTCTGAAAAACAAAGATCTTCCTATTGCGAAGTGGCAGCATGTTTTAACTCAGGCTTTGCATTCCATCAGGTCTCTATTATGTACTGCTACAAACTGTACTCCGCACGAACGTATGTTTTCACATCCCAGAAGATCACCTAATGGACAAGCTTTACCGTCATGGCTTGTACCTGGGCCAATCTTAATAAGAACCAATGTGAACTAACAAAAATGATCCCCTAGTCGAAGAAGGTACCTAATCTATTGGAAGTGAATCCAAGTCATTCTAGAGTAAGACTCAGCGGCAGAGAGACGATCGTGTCAAACAGACACCTAGCACCAACAGGCCAAAACCTAGCAGATGAAAGTGACGAGGACGAGGAAGACATAGTAGAACCTGCATCTTTATCGGATGCACAGGGAAGCGACGAAAACGAAACGAGCAATACCTACTGAATCTCAGTCTGAATTTGAACCTCGGCCGTCGGCGTTCGGACATGGACAGACACTAGACAGTGGCGGCCCCCAACCTACCTTACAGATTATACAAGCTAGTTTTTAGGCGGGAAGAATATGATGATTCGATATTCAAAATATTTGATTGTTAGCCGTCAAGTCCAATGCGGCAATCATCATAATATTATTTATAGGCATTGAGGTACTATGTACTAACGTATTTATAGGCTATTATAATGCTGTATTTTAATTTTCAATAAAACCTAAGTAACGGGTATCTATTATTTTATTAAATGTTCAGTTATTTATATGTAGAGTCATCCATATGCAAATAGATTCTGTAACAGTTTTTATCCTCAATTCGAATTTCCTCGAGTAAGTTCGAATGAACCCCTTTTGATGGCCGCCGTGAGACCCACGGGCGGATCCAAATTCTTTTTTACTCCGTTTTTGCTTCTTTTTCTTTTTCATAAGTAAAAAAAGAGTAATAAAGAAGCAGTAGCAGTAGTAGAATCAATAATAATTGCACTCGTATCAGCCTCCATTGTAATTTGTAGCAATTAATACTAATATTATAAATGTGAAAGTGTATCTGTCTGTATATCTGTCTGTCTGTCTGCTACGCTTTCACGGCCCATCTGTTCAACCGATATTGATCTTTTCTATAGGCATAGTTTGTATCCCGGGGAAGGACATAGGCTACTTTTTATCCCGAAAAATTAAGAAGTTCCCGCGGGAATACAATTTTTTTTATCAACGCGGACATCATCTAGTGAATAATATAATCACTTGAAGACAGGAGCACGTAAGTGGTTTATTATTTTCTTTGGACACAGGTAAAAACTAAAGCGGGTAGAAGCAAAATTTATTCATCACACACAGCAGTTGACATTTGACAGCACAGTTTGACAGAATACAAAGGTCATTGCACTCACATATGAGCAACTTGGACCATAAAGTGTAATACATTCATAGTATCCCATCAGTCGTAATTCCTTCCTCCATGTAGTATCCAGTACATTTTTTTTTTTTTTTTTTTTTAATTTATTTTACGGCCCTGGATACAAGTCCTTTTAGGCCTTTCTAAAAAAGTACAAAATTGCTTAAATCTAATATTATTCTAAAGTTGTTAGTAAAATACATTACAAAATATCGAAATAACATTTCTACTCTTTATGCTAAAATAAATTGAGATAATAACTAAAAATAATACAGTAGTAGACTAAACAACTAAATCTTAGGTACTACATCTTACAATTTTTCTACAGTATTACAAATGAAATCAAAAATAGGCTTAACAGTACATCCACAGAGTTATAAAGTACATCATATTTCTTGGATGATAATCTATGGTGCGAAATAGGATCGATCCTATATTAAAAATAGTATAGTGTAATATCGGCCTTACACCATACCACAGGGAAGTACTAAGCCAAACCTCAGAGTATATCTTGCCTTATATTGTACTCTGTGTCTTGCTCTGTCTACGCCTCAGAGGTTATTGATCTGCACTGATCTGAGAGCCAAACCAAAAACAAAATTATCCTTGCTTGACCCTTGTTCTTGCATGTTGTTACTGTGTGTTGTTACTACTTACTTGTCTCTGAACAAAATGGCTACCATGGCTTCATATTATAACCTATAAATTTCAGTTTTGTACCCGATGCCGTTGAATTCGCTTTTTGTTTGAACCAATGATCTTTTGTAATAATTTACGATCTCGATTGGTCTACAGAGAGTAACGGCGAGAAGTGTTTTAGTTTGAATCGATGACGATACTTGTGCAAGCTGTCGCGGCAAAGGCATCCCGAATCGATAACAGCGTATGAAGACACGTATTTAGATCCTGATCGTAGTGTATTAAACAAAATCTAGGATTTATTTATTGATATATTTCGGCACGCAGTGAAGGTCAGTACCTTTTAATTGTTATCTTATACATATTAAGCAAGGAACTTGAAATACATCCCGACGTTGGTTTAAAAAATAAACTTACATCTATTTTACTGTGCCCCCCCGCCTCGTATACTTAGTTTCCGAGCTCTGAATAGAATGCGTGCTTGAATTTTTATACTGTCTTTATAGTGAGTGATGTAACTAAGTTTTCAGTAACTATGGGTAAGTAGCAATTTCTTTGTTATATGTAAATAGATAAATTAACTCTAGTACTCTGCCATTATGTGTATGAAAGATAATAAGGAATTGCAGTTTTGAAGATATTAAATATCTTCTTCATAGAATTAGAATTTCAGACAAATTGACCTGAAGGTCTAAAGTGAATGTAAATGATAGGGTTACATTTTGGGTGTGTTCCGAAATACACTGCGAGCACTGTAAGTCCCCAGTAAAGAGCACTGACAGTGCTTGCAGTGCTTATATCGGAACACCCACTTTGTGAATACATGCCAATTCATAATATGCCATATTCCTATTACCCTATTCAAAAGTTTTGATAGCAATCTGCTGGTTGGGTTAGTAATTCAAAATCTATATTTCACATTGGCAAATTTGTGGGTCTTATGATTCAAGACTCTTCCACTCTTCAAATAAAGCTGATAAGAGTCAGCTTGAAACTCGGCAATTACTCTTCAAAATGAAAAATTTACAATATGTAGCTATATCAATGAAGTGCTAAGAAAGCTATATATCATTTCTAACGAGAGATCCTGCTAGAAGTGCAAGAAAAACGAGAAGTTTAGTGATTCTTATAATATGTACTACAATACATATTGTTCAAAAGGTCTAACATATATGTATTAAGTCTTCTTATAATGGGTGTGTGATCAAAATATGAAACAACTGAACCTACAGTAGTTAGTAATTATTCATCAAAAATAGCATAATAACATATTCTCCTTTAATGCAACAATTAATCTATAATTGCCTAGGTGCTGACAATCTTCAAAATCTGGAGCCCTAAGAGGCCATCTACATGAATATAGGCATAAGGCCATAATACGGATAAATAGACCCAGTTTTATACATGGATTTAACCAATACTTGATAACATATTCCTAGCTGATATTGGTTTATAAATACAGGCCTTATTTTCATAAAATGTCTTGATGGTATACTCAAATATTTTATAACAGTAAAATATATAAAGATATATTTTATTGCAATAAAATATTTACCTCAACTGCTAAGATTTTGTAGCATTTATCAACAGCTGTATTCGGTTAAAGTTTATAAAAATTGATCTCTAATTTTCAACATACATCAGGACTGTGTAAGTATCTCTTTATGTAATATTATAAATATTGTACTGCAAAATTTCAAAATAGAAATACTAAGTAGTTCTATCGATTTGTCTTACAGTTGCTGTTGAAGATAAGAAGATAGTGAAAAATAAAATATTTGTGATAGTAGTTTATGAACATTCTATGCTCATAAACTATCAAGTGTTAGTGCATCAATATGGACCTCCCTGACTGCCCCCCCGGGGCTGAGGGGTATGAAGATACTGTTACAGAAGTGGCAAAACAAAAACCGGAAATAGAAGATACACCTACATGCACTAAGGTAAGAGTTCATTTTTTTTATTTGTATGCATTTAGTTGAGTATCCCTAAGATTATTATAATATTTTGAATCTTAGATAATAAATAAACAGACCTCTGTAAACTATGGTTTTGAACATTTATAACTTTCAGGCAACTATTCAATATTTTTCTTTGGTACTTAATGTATCATATTATCATTAGTAATTAAAAAAAATACACCCAATTATTCAAAAATACCATAAATATACTATAAAATTTAGTCAATAGGATAAACTGCTTCAGAGAATCAACAAAAAGAGGATACAGTAGTGTGTTGAATATTTTTAAGATGGATGTTTGGAATTTAATGCTTTGGAGATTAATAAATGTGTCATACAGTAGGTGTGGAATTGGGATTCTATATTCCAGTTTATAACCTTTTAAATTGTTAATTCCATTTTTACCTTGGAATTGTATAAATCAGTTAAAGTTAAACTATACTTTAAAAAACAGACAGACATGCATTGCACATTCATTTCCACAACTTGGTGAACAATTTTATTTTAAGGTGGATCAACTTCTTAGAAGTCTACTAATGTGTTTGTCCATCAATGGGCAAATAGATTACACTTTTACTATGAAATCACATCCATTGCCATTTATATTGATCTTTATTTGTGGTAGATTATTACTTATATTAGTGAGAAGAATTCAGATTACTAGCAAACAAATTAGATTGACATAATATTTTTTGTTAATTTTTGGCAATGTTTGAGTGGGTAGCGACCGCATTGTATGGTAAGCATTCAATTAGTACTGTGTGTTGGGACTATGTTGCCAGTTTGCTGTTGCCAATAACCGCTCTTTGTTTTATTTACCTGTTCAAAACATTACAATCTAACCTAAAAAAATATTAATTTTGAGGCACCCCAAAGGATTGCCAAGTGTATGAATTTTTAGTAGAATTTTTAGTTGAATAAGTTTTTTTTAATTCCCACGGGATCTTCTTAATTTTTATTATAAATTATACCCATACATAAAATCACGTCGATCCCTTCCTCTGTTGCAGTGTGATTGAAGGACAAACCAACAAATCAACAAACCAACAAACACACATTCGCGTTTATAATATTAGTATGATAGTGAAAATAAATACATCGACAATTGTGGTGATCGATCATTTGGTCTCCTGAGTCCTATCTCTCCTAGGTCGATCACTTTCATCAAAACTCCATTTCATAAATTCAGCTTCGGACTAGAAATTTAGGCACGTCTAGATTGGCCTAAAAGCTCATTAGGCAAAAGCTGAGGTTTTGGCTTCCAAGGATTGCCTAGGCCATCCTCGATGGGCCCGCGGCTTTGTCCACGTGAATTAATGTTTTTTTATTCCCGTGGGAACCCTTTCATGTGTTAATTCAGGGTGTAAGCTGTCTCCATTGCAAATTTCATCCCAATCGATTTATTTATGACGTGAAGGAGAAACAAACATCCAAACTTTCACATTTATAGTATTATTTAAGATGTTGTTAAATTACCACGTAAGAAATAATAATCCAAATTATATACCTGGCCAACAATTTTGCATCAAGCCTATTAGGTACCCTTAAAAGTTGTTGAACAATACCTTGATATTTTGAGTATACTGGTAAATCTGCCGTAGACCTATCTGAAGGTATTTTAAAGGGCAGGCCATATGGAGGGGTGGCCCTTTTGTGGCGTAGTGGCATCTTTAGGTCAGTGTCAGTGATAGACTGTGCTAGTATAGAGTATGTGCTATAAAAGCCACTTTAAGAAATGAGCAAGAAATCATTATTTTTAGTATTTTTAGCAATATCTGTGTTTTATGTGTGTCTATTAAAGCACAATGGCACAATTTTTTTAATATTTTATTTTATATCAAAAAATCACGTCGATCCGTTGCTACGTTGCAACGTGATTGAAGGACAAACCAACAAACCAACAAACAAACACACTTTCGCATTTATAATATTAGTATGATACCTACTTGAGTGTTCTGTTTAATAAGTTAAGTACCTATAATATAAAAAAGATAATTAGTATTGAATATTACACAACACAAGGAATGTGTTTGAATTAGGAAGTATTCATTAACTGATATGTTTCTACTCTTACTTATAGATCATGTCCTTTTATGATTAATACAGATCTTCGGTATTTATATTATATTGTATTCGTTCCCGAAGGTGTAATAAAGATCATAAAATATATGAATTGTACTTTCAACATACTTTTCATCAGAATGGCCATTCCCTACCCATCCTTGATTTAAGTTATTTCACCTTGTTCACAGAAAATATATCTGTACTAATTACTACTTATAAGCACACATAGAAGTTGCATTAAGACTGCATTCCTTTAATCGTTTTCAAAAGATGGCCTTCTTATAGCCTACATTATTAATGTTTAAATAGGAACCTCACACATACAAGCTAAATTGCACTTTATCTCTCTGCATGATAAGTATTATATTTGCTTTACAAGAATCATTTCTGCTATTTACGATGCGGGTTCTTGATGACGGAGACGGTTGACTAAAACGTGAATAGTTCTTTTCATATATAGAATAGTTTTACTATATTTTGAAGTCCAATTATTTGCCCTTTCTTATTCCCATCGATCTATATAATACAGGGTTATTTAATAAAGCACGAAGCGTTTGTGCTCTACGTTTCTGATACAAATCGCTAGGGTTTGGAACACCCTCCCAGCGCACGTGTTGCCTGCCACATGTAACTTAAGTACCTTCAAGGCAAGAGTGAATAGGCATCTTCTAGGCAAGCGCGTTCCAATCTAGACCTCATCATTGCTTTGTACTAAGCATAATTGTCGTCAAGCGCGAGCCTATCACGCAATAAAAAAAAAATATAATATAATACCTCGGGCAATTTCTCTTCGTAATATTCTACAATTTTAAAAAAAGCTTATTAATATTCTCCAAAAGAAATTTTGCAATGTACACTCTAGAGCTCTTCAGCTCTATGTTTTTAGTAGGCAGTACCGAGTCGATCGATTACCGAGCCACCGATCACGCGTCGTGTATATCGCTGCTTTAATTGAGCAGCCTTTTTATATATTTTTTTTTATTTATGTATGAAAAAAGAGATTATTTAAATGATCATTTTTAAAAATAGTACGACTATAGTTGTTCAGTATTACGTACAAAAGTAATCCTTAAGAGGTAAATATGTAGTATTTTTTAATATCCCATGTATAAATATTCTAAATAAGAATCGAAAAGACATGTAAATCATTTGAATTTACTGTACGGATTTGTCATGAGCGATAGAGCAGGCACTCTTTGATCGCATCACCAAACATTTCTTCTGTTCAATCTATGAGCTCCTTCGTCTTTCACGAAGTCCTTTCTCATCGTGGATGTAAACCCTACCAATTCACGCACAGATTTGCGCACGCACGTCAGTTATTATGTATTATAGTGTATAGCCCAACTCTATTATGATAAAAAAATAAGTTTATCTCTTTTCCTCTTATGATTACAGTCACTCGAGAGAAAATAATGCTAATTGTCATCATAATAGCATCTGGGTATATGATAGTAGGCATAAGTTGCGGTCTGCGGACTATATTGCGCGTGTTGTATGGCGTATTCGTTAAAACAAGCAAGCTTTTCAAGACCGATTGCGTTTAAGACTAGCTATTAGCTACATGATTCGATTATAGATTCAATCTTTTTGGTGGCTGAGAAGTGAGCTGCAAGTCACTTATAATATGGAAATACAGACATGAAAAAAATAGATAATAAAAATAGCAGTTTCCAAAATGCGACGCGACTTGTGCGTTGTCCTCAAACACCAAAAAGAGTGCATCGAAGTGTTCCGGAAGGTCCAATGAAATTAGACAAAATAATATTTTGGTATTAAATAAAAAAATGTGTTCGAGCATTGTGTTCGATGTTTTCGGGCACGTCTTTATCACATTTAAATTACATAATTACTGGTGAGTAGTATTTAATACAAACGAAAAACAATACATTTTTAAAATAAATAAACGGAGTATCTTTTTATCATAGTTTTATTTGTTTCCCATAAGGCGGTTTTTATTAATATTGACGGTGTCAGTTGAGAGTTTTTGGGGTATATTTCAAGATTTAGCTTGAAGGCTTGGTTTAACAGATTTTTAAAGATTGTGTTTATTGGTTTGTAGGCAGAACAAGAGTTCCAGCAACATCTGAACAGTTTGAAGATAAAAATTGAAGATGGAACCTTCCGTTGCATGGTGGAGCGTCGCGGAAGAGACATATCCGGCAAGTGGATATACCTGTGCTACCCCTGTGCGGCCATGTGCAGCGGGGAGAGCGTCTTGCAGGTAAACATATCACGGATATTTTAATAGAATAGTTTTGACAAAATCTCGTTGGACCTCTTTGAATTTCTGGACTAATAAAAAGTAGCTTTTTATTTTCCTCGGGAGTTTCATGTTACTTATGGGCTATCTTTTTACCAAATTTCGTCAAAATCCGTTGAAGATGGGCTGTGAAAGCGTAGCAGACAGACACACTTTCGCATTTATAATATTAGAAAGAATTTAAAAAATATTGACCAGTATACGAAATTGGTTATTCAAGCAGGGTTATGAACATGAAAAATCTGTTTTCTGTAATTATGTATTTCTAAAAAAATTTCAGACTCATATATCTGGGAAGAAGCACAAAAATAAGCTCTCCATGAGGACTATTTGGCCGAATAAGATTTTCGAAGAGCATCCATACATAATGAGTGAGAAAGGAACCAATAAAGCTGAAGGTAAGTGGTATAAATTGACTTTCAATTGTAATATGGCATAAACTTACACTTACCTTATTTAAACAATATCTTCCTTCTAGATTTAGCCATCGATACGAAAGCTATCTCCATAACAAATTTCGTCAAAATTGGTAAAGCGGATAAGCATTAAGCCGTGAAGTGTTTATCGACATATTTTCGCATTTATAATATTAGTATCTAAACTTTCTAGTATTTCCACCACCACCACTACATCCCATTAACGTCCCACAGCTGAGCAAAGGACTCATAGGAGAGAGGTAATAAGAGCTTATACCCACCACGCTGCTCCATTGCGGGTTGGCGGGCTCTAACGACAATTTATTATCATGTTAGTGATAATATACCAAGACCGACGGCTTAACGTGCTCTCCGAGGCACGGGGGTGAAACACCGCCAACTTCCTAACTCCAGGCTAGTACTAAGAATTTCTAGTCAGAAAACTTAATTATGTCCCGACTCGAACGATCATGCTAACTACTAGACCAACGAGGCATACGTTTTTCACTTGAATCTTATCAAAATTTGATTTGATTATTTAGTAGACTCGAAAGAGACTAAGAGCGTGCTGCAGAAGATGGCCAAAGAGGTGGAGAACTTCCAGAAGCCTCGCTCGGAGCTGGACCTCAAGTTCGGCAAATACTCCGGCGTGCGCTGCCACATCCAGGACACTCTTGACGGCGTCAAGTAAGTTTGAACTTAGAAACTACTAGATGATACACGCCGCTTTGCCCGCGTGGTTTAAGATGGGAACTCCTCAATTTTCCGGGATACAAAGATTTCATCAAAATCGGTTGAACAGATGGGCCGTGAAAGCGTAGCAGACAGACAGACAAATACATTTCCGCATTTATATTATTAGTATGGACTAGATAATGTAAATTAAACTGTATTAGTTAGTAGTTAGTAGTAGTAACTAAACTGTCTTGATTTTCCAGGATAAAAAGTAGCCTATATCCATCTCAGGACTGTGAGCTTTCTGTAACAAATTTCGTCATTTGTTGAACAGATAAGACTTCATCTTAGTATAATCTCAGAGATGGAAATAGGATCAACATAAAACTGACAGGGGACGTGGATATTACGTCTTTTGGGATATCCTCTATAATGTATATAATAATCACTAAAAGTAATTGATTTGACTAAATAGTTGTCAAATACCCAATTGTCTTGTAATTACAACCATCTTGTCCATTATTTATTATTATTATACTCTATCCACGGAGACTAGTTAATATAGCGCTCTCTCTGTCACGTAATCCCATACAAATAACAAAGACAAAAAAGTCAGTGAGCGTAAACCATTCTGAATGTACGTACACACTGCGCTACTATTTAATTAAACTAGCTTTCTTCCCACGACTACACTTGTTTTTTTTACAATTTACGTAGTTATTATAATTCAAAATATATTAAACACTATCCGACGACGTATCACTGCTATCGTTTTCTACATTTATTATGAAGTTATCAGTCATTATTTCCACATTCCTATCCATTGCGTTCATTTTTGGCTCTTCTATTTCTTGTACTTGTTTGATACAATTTTGCCACTTTTGGGCATTAATATTTTGAATCGCATTATTCAAAAGGTTTCTTAATTCCGCCATTTTGTAAGTTGTGTTTTCAGCGGCAACTTTACCTTTAACTTGGGCCCAAATCAATTCAATTGGATTTAATTCACAGTGATACGGCGGAAGTCTTAAAACAGTTTTATTTTTATTTTTCTCATGGACTGATACATATTCCATATCATAGTTTTTTCGGTACTACCAAAAGGACGTTTTTTTCTTTTAAGAGCATTAAAATCTGTTATAGAACTGTCCGCCATGGTTCGTCCACTTCTTACATGTACGAAGTCCGTAAAATGCAATCGAAAAGTCCAGTACACAAGCGCCAAGTTGTCAGAAAGCAATCGATCACAGAGTCCAATACTTGTAGCCAAGTCACAATGAATGCACCCACAGTCCAAGGTACACGCCAGGTCACGGAACAATAACGATAGGTAAGGATAAAATATGAGCGCGTCTGCACAGTACGGGTACCACGATCAGACTAAAATATACACGTAGTCTGTACACTGCATTAACGGTTATCGCTGACCAATCACATACGAGTCCATGTCTTCCCTATTAACTTGTCTCCGTGGATAGAGTATAGTATGCATTATTTTGTGCAGGGCCCCGCTACTCAAATACCCAATTGTCTTGTAATTACAACCATCTTGTCCATTATTTATTATTGACCGAGCGAAGCGAAGGTCTCTGAGTCTACTTGGGTGAATTGGCACTTGTCCGTCCGTCCGTCCGTCCGTCCGTCCGTCCGTCCGTCCGTCTGTCAGAGCCTTATAACTTCTGAATTGCTGAACGTAATTACTTCAAATTTAAATATAATATGTAAACCGATGGCCTCCCGCCGAATATGGCTTAAAAAGTTATAAAAATCTTTATTTCAGGGGGGCTCTCATAGGAGCGAATGCGAAGTAAAATATTTTTTATAGCGTTACATAGGGTTGCAGTATATCATTTTAAAGATAATTAGGAATAGAGTCCAAAAATATTTTTTTTTGAATTTTTCCCCTAAAATTGACGAAATGGGGGGCTTTCAAAGTGGCGATTTTCTAACGTCCAAAGTTGACCTTAGAACTCTCAATTTTCTGAACTCTCAAGCCTGAAACTTGATCAATTATTTGAACTATATCCTGTACTTGAACAACAAATACTAAAATTAGATAAATGTTATATGGAAACGAAATTATTTAATTTTTAATGATGATGATATTTTTACCAAAACTTCACACTGATGTCAATAGATGGCGCTCTGTGAAACCGCGAGGTCTCAGTTCGGGGCGAACCACTAGTTATTATGCATTATTTTGTGCAGGGCCCGCTACTAAAATACCCAATTGTCTTGTAATTACAACCATCTTGTCCATTATTTATTATTATTATGCATTATTTTGTGCAGGGCCCCGCTACTAGGTGTAGAGTACCTCATAGAGCACCCGCCGGAGCAGGCGCACTACGAGCCGTCCTACATCTGCGTGCTGTGCATCAAGCAGGGCCACCCGCGCACCATCGTCAACCACCTCACCTGCTTCTGGCACCGATACAACTACCTCGTGAGTGCACTTGTGTGTGCTAGTTGACCTTTGCTCGCTCATAGGCGCGGGATATATACGAGAGGCGACGGGCGCGGGCCAGGTGCAGGCGCGCCTCCGCTTCTATCATATTTCATACAAAATGTATACAGAGGCGGCGAGGCTCGGTCACCGCTTTCATACTTCGAAGCCCGCGGCCATACCTCCGCCGCGCCTCTCGTTAATATCTTGCGCCATAGAACACCCGCTGCAATCAAATATCGCTTATCCTCACGATGTTTTGTGTCAACGTATTCCTGAGAGTTCTTCACAATGGTTCTTCATAATATTCTCAAAAATGAGTGAAATCTGTCAATCCAAACTTGGGCAATGCACGGGTTACCCATACTCTTATCATTCTGAGAATATACTTGTGCTCTGTAGGGGTTTGGTGATGGGTTGAAAGATGATGAATTGTTAGTGTAATTAGCTGTCCTACTACAAATGTCTGATGAAATAACATTGTATGTTCTATTGCAGTTGCGTCACTTCAGCAAAGCCTGTGCAGTGTTGACGCCGTATCGGGCACAGAACCAGTACCGAGAGGGCGTGGCCGTGATTATGAACCGTCTTGCGCAGCGCATACAGGACAAGTACGGCCGGCTCAAGCCCGTCAACATCGACAAGGAAGAGTACGAGAAAGAGAAGTAAGTTCTTTGTAATCTTCTGTATAAACCTATAGTACTTCAGGGAATTGTGAACAGTCTTGACTTGGTACCGTGAAGTCTTAGATGTAACAGTCCGATTCAAACTTTATGACGGCAACGTCTCGGAAGTTAAGCGCGAGTGGAGGTTCGCGCAGAATGTAGATAAGTCAACTTAACCATCCCGCTGATACTATTCTGCGCGTTATAAACTCGCGATGTTCGGTGTTGTTGATGAAAAGTCAAAGTTTGAATCGGTTTGAACGTTCCGCGTCGCGATGCGCATGCAACTCAAGTATGGCCAACGAAGGAAACCTTTCATTCAACTTTCTTGTCGGCTTCCTCCCTACTGTCTTGTCACTCCTGGACTTAAAACTTTCGGAGGGGGCGCCGCAATGGACGCTCCTCCAATTTCGTCATCAGGCCAACCCAACCAACCCATTGTTCCTAGGGTTTCTAAGTTACTTTGGACCTGCAGATTTAATCATCACGGATTTTGTCTCTCAAAGAGATACCAAAGTCCAAACATGGTCGACATTTTTAATCTCATTTTATCAGCACAAACAAATTTTTGGAATATGTTTTGCTAGATGATGCCCGCGACTTCGTCCGCATGGATTAAGTTTTTCAATTCCCGCGGGATCTCCTTAATTTTTCGGGATAAAAAGTAGCCTATGTCCTTCCCTGGGATGTAACCTATCTCTGTATCAAATTTCATCAAAATCGGTTGAGTAGTTGGGCCGTGAAAGCGTAGCAGACAGACAGACACACTTTCGCATTTATAACAAAAAGTATGGATTATAAGCCTTCTACTTTTTGTACTCGTAGTATCAAGCTTTTCTAATTTTGTTACAGAGATCAGATACACCAGTGGTTGTTTAGAGGATACCATTTCAGTGAGACACCGAAGTGCACCTTTGAAGAAGTAGTCGACCCTGACTTGATTACATCACTTGGTAACTATAAAATATATTCTTTTCTTTACCAATGTGATCAATAGGGATGATGACAACTCAATCAAATCAGCAACTCTTTATCAAACTTAAAAACGCACTTCTAGTATGGAAGTTGTATGAAATTCAGTTGTGACGTCATAAAATTTCAACGCACTTTTTTTTCTTTAAGCTATATTTTGAAATGGTTATCAAAATTAAAACTTAATTTTTCGAAACTTGCTTTACAAAGTTGGATGATAAATAAGAATTTAACTATTCAACTTTTAACCTTTTTAGGGTTCCGTACCCAAAGGGTAAAAACGGGACCCTATTACTAAGACTCCGCTGTCTGTCTGTCTGTCTGTCTGTCTGTCTGTCTGTCTGTCTGTCTGTCTGTCTGTCTGTCTGTCTGTCTGTCTGTCTGTCTGTCTGTCTCCAGGCTGTATCTCATAAACCGTGATAGCTAGAAAGCTGAAATTTTCACAAATGATGTATTTCCGTTGCCGCTATAACAACAAATACTAAAAATTAAAAATATATATATATTAAGGGGGGTCCCCATACAATAAACGTGTTTTTTTCGTATTTTTTTGCTCAATATTAAAAACGGTAACAGGTAGACGGTTCAAATTTTCACAGAATATTAACTTGTATATTACCTTTCAAAATAAAAATAAAGTAAATATTAAAGGGGGGCTCCCATACAACAATCGTAATTTTTTGATATTAACAATAAACCTCTACAAACAAAGTTAGTTTTGCGGTTCATTTCGTCTTGTTTTTAATACGTCATAAATCGTAAAACTTACTACAATTTGTACGGAACCCTCGGTGCGCGAGTCCGACTCGCACTTGGCCGGTTTTATTTTACTAAATTTGTATTTTGAGCCGTATTAAAGTTCAATATTTGTGCTTGGTTTTTCTTTATCGATATCTCACTGATTTAAAGATTTTATTGTTTTATATTCGTTGAGTAGTGTTGTTTTTCTTTCATATTATAATGACAATGCGTTTCTTTTCCCCTACAGATTCCACAAAAATTGGATTTAGGTATGTCAAGTTTTGTTATAAATATTTTTCTATATTCATGATTCATTGAATATTTGAAAGTGAATACTTATATTCATTTTGCTTTAGGAAAAAACGTGACCCTTCGCCACCAGTTGTCGCGGCGCCTATAAAGCCGACCGGGAACCGCGTGAGTTTATATAGCACATTTTGAGAAATATTTATTTTAAATAAACGTTTGGGAAGGAACTGGCCCCTAAGATACGGGTCCTCCTAGTTTAGGGGCCAGGAATTCACTGTATTTTTGTATTAAGTTAGTTTGATAATAAAGATTTCTATTTCAAATGTCTTGAGGGCAAGCTGAAATCTAATACTATCTATACTAATACTAATATTATAAATGCGAAAGTTTGGATGGACGGATGGATGTTTGTTACTCAATCACGCCAGAAAGGCTGAACGGATCTGGATGAAATTTGGCACAGAGCTAGATTATAGTCTGGAATAACACATAGGCTACTTTTTATACTGAAAAATATGATAATAAAAAAAAAAAATGTTTATTGATCAAAGAAAATTAAAGAGTTCCGACAGAATCAAAAAAAATTAAACCATGCAGCATTGATGTAGAATTTTAGTTACTCATTCTATTTCAATGCCATGCAGACATTAGCTAGTATAGAATAAGGAAACAAGATGGCTCGTTAGTTACAAAGTCACCCTCAAACTTACATTAATGATATTCATTCATCTTGTAGGTTCACGGGAACAAAAAAACCTCAATTTTTTTTTATCCACTACAAGTTAGCCCTTGACTGCGATCTCACCTGATGGTAAGTGACGATGCAGTCTAAGATGGTAGCACGCTAACCTGTAATAGGGGCATGACAGTTATATTAAACCCATGCCCCTATTCGGTTTCTACACGGCATCGTACCGGAACACTAAATCGCTTGGCGGCACGTCTTTGCCGGTGCACGGCCGAAGCCTCCCACCAGACCAGACTAGGGAAAATTCAGAAATTATACAGTCCCAAACTGACCCTGCCGGGGATCGAACCCGGGACCTCCGCACTTTAAGACAACAGCGCTCAACACTGCGCCACGGAGGTCTTCAATCCACGCGGACGAAGTCGCAGGCATGAGCATGTTTTTTTATTTTTTTTTAAATAATACCTACTTAGTTGTTAATGTTCGGCTTGTGGTATAGGCGGCTAAGCGAGGTCGACCTGGCGACTCGCTGGAAGCGCTGTCGGACGTGAGCGACGAGCCTGACTTCCGATCTGCGAGGGAGGAAAGGGTTTATAGGTAAATATTTAGGAGTACTTCACTATACTTGGAATAGGGATGATGACAACTCAATCAAATCAGTAACTCTTTATCAAACTTAAAAACGCACTTCTAGTATGGAAGTTATATGAAATACACAGTTGTGACGTCATCAAATTTCAACGCAATTCAATTTCAACTTTTTTTTTTAATCTACGTTTTTAAATGGTTATCAAACTTAAAACTGGAATGTGAATTTAAGGTCTTTTGGAAGACCCTCTATTTAATAATCAGCTAGAAATAATTTATTTTTGATATAGGTATCAAGCCTATTGGGTATTTGACAAGTACTCAAAGAAATATTTTTTTAGTTATTATTAAATAGAGGACCTGCCTTATGATGTTATAAGTTACCATCCTGTTAATTTTATGTTTGACAACCATTTAAATTATCAATTAAAGTCAAAAAGTGTGTTGACTTTTGAAATCCATACCAAGCGCGCGTTTTGAAGCTTGGAAGAAAGTACCTACCTACCTGATTTGACAAGTTGTCAAATACCCAATTAAATGGTGATAATAGATAGATAATCATACTTTAGACTGTGTTCCGAAATACACTGCGAGCACTGTAAGGTGTGACGTCACTTTAGTACACTGCGAAGCCGTTCCTTTATAGTTAGGTATACTGGGTACTTCTTAAAACGGAACGCTGTCAGCACTGAGACAAACACTGAGAGCACCTTACCTCGAAAACGCCAGTGCTCACAGTACAAAGATAGCGTCGATTAATAACGTCATATCCCTAGGATACTGCAGCAGTTTACTGTCAGTTATAACGGAACGAATTTCTCCACAGTAAAGAGCACTGAAAAGTGCTCGCAGTCTATAACGGAACACAGCCATAATTAGATGGTGTAAACTGACGTTTCAAAAGGTCATTTCATCTATAATATAGGTTTCAAAGGTATATTATAGAAGTGAAACGTTACTTTGCTGCTGCATCTAATTAAAAGTACGACTATAATTTAGGTCAACTTGCACAAAGCTTTTATGGTTGTTTATTGTTTACCAATACTTACGTTCAATTTTCTTTATCTGTCCTTTTCATGTCAACCCTGGAATATCTCTCTTCTCTCTCTTCTCTCTCTCTGGGCTTTTCCGCACTTAAGCATAAGTGCCCGTTGTGCGTGAGACCTTTGGTGCGACTCCCCGCTGGAATATATAAGCAAAAAAATGACGACAAAAAAAATTAACTAATAAGCAGTTTTCTGCACGACAGCCTTAAATGACTTGACTCAACTGGTTTTTTTCTTCTAAATTTTCTTAGGGTTTGAGAGACTTTCTTAAATCTGCAGCTTTCTAATTCGAGGTGTTTTGGTCTGCAATCACCTCTGATAGGTCAACATTCTTCCGTGTTTGGGCAAAATTTGTTGATGCAGGAATACCGTAATTAAATTTTATCTATTTTGTATCAATTATAAATTCAGCCAATCACAACGATTGAGATTGTAGCAATGCACTATTGATACAGGTTTTACATACATGATGTTGACCGCAAGACGCGTCGCTATAGCATATTTTCACGCGAATTTGTGTTTAGGTATTGGTATATGTACGTTGACTTCAACGGTTTGTATGAGAGCTGCGCAAACAACCACTCGCACCTCTGAGACTCTTTGATTGGCGCTAAGCTAACTATACCAACTGTACTGTTCTATAAATTTATGGGTTGTAACAGAGGTAAACCGGAGCTGAAGCGCTATGAGCCATATCCTGACAAGCGGCGCGAGAGCCCGTACCGCTCCCGCTACAGCATCCGCAACGCGCCCAGCAAACCTGTCGACGAAAAGGTACGCCATGATCCTTCGATTTAGTCTTATAAAAAATGTTTGAGTATTTTCGATGAATTTCAAGTACGATAATAATTAATAGAACATACTTCGATTGGGTTTGCATTTTTGCAAATGAAATTAGGACAAAGCTTTGATTAAAGTTGTTTAATAGTGAAATATCAAGTAGAACGTACTAAGTCAATGGATACTAACAAACGATACTTTTTCTGCTACAATTGGGATATTTCCTATGTCAAAAATAAATTATTATTAGGCCAGCCATACACGGACAGCTTGAAGCAGTCAGGGTGGACTGCTTCGGGCGGTTGGCAGCAGTTATCAATGGTAGCATCAAGCTGTTGTCTATGACTGCAAGAGCGGTCCGTGTATGTTGATCACTGGCTAACCGCTCGAGTAGTCCGTGTATGGCCGGTCTTAAATAGAGTGTTCTAAAAGACGTAAAATCTGGAAACGATTTCAAAGTTTGGTTACCATTTTATCCTATCGATAAAGTAAAAAAGAGAGTCCAATCTGGATAACGTTTATTTTATTTTATTGGTTTGCCAACAGATAATACACAATCACAAAAATAACAAACACATAGAAAACAATTTTGAGTGTACACCCAATTACTGGCAAGCCGGCATGCGTATTTCTGATATTGCAAGTGCGGGGTTACCAGTTAACAAATAGCGTTAAACTTAACAATAGGCAGAATATTTAACAATAAAATGTCTAAAAAATACAAACAATATTACAAGATTAGACAATAAGCTAGATATATTATATACCTATTCTTAAGTCTATGATACTGCATCAATGAACTGATGCAACATCCTTCTATACTGCTGTAAAGAGAGTGAATGAGGATCCGTGGTCATTTTAGCAGTTTCGAAGAGGTTATTGTACTCACGACATATTCTAAGCAACACATTAATATCTCCTAATTTAGTTCTGCATCCCTTAATAATAAACGGTTTGTAATTAGAAATACGCGAGTTTTTTCGAGGCACAGTAAACTTTATTTTAGATAGGATACCTGGACAGTCAATTCCATTATTTAAAATTTTGAAAAGAAGAACCTGGTCGGCTACCCAGCGACGGTTTTCAAGAGAAGCTATTTAAAAAAAGTTAAGTCTTTGTCTGTAAGAAGCACGTTAAGCAAGTCAGTCTTTCATACAAACTTCCATATACTAAGCTCGCTTTTTGATGTTTGATAAAAAGTTGCTGACTTCACTGGTTGTCAAATTCTGCTGAAACAAATAAAAGTGTCCTCTGCGTAAATTAGATTGAGTCACGGTGTTCGCTTATTAAAGTAAAGTTTTCGTGTCGCATGTGTCGCCCGTACGTTCTATAATGCGAACTAACCGCGTCTATTTATGTGCAAGATTTGTACGCTATCACTCGCATATTTCTTCATAAGTTCAAACAATCTAGTGCGCGCCAGCTATCGCGCTCGCTTGTCGACGTAACCGCCCTCGGGTATTGTACGTACAATGTTTTTAAAGGCGCCGCCGGCACGGCCTCCCAACTATGAGTACAAGCTGAAGCTGGCGGCCGAGCAGCGCGCCTCGGCCGAGGAGCTGGCGCGCAAGGCGCTCGCGTACCACGAGAAGAACCCCGAGAAGCATCCGCTCTACCCCGACGAGTGGAAGAAGTTCTGGAACCGGCGATACAAGGAGATCCAGGCCGGTGAGTTGAGTGTTGCATGAGGCGTCCCAGCAACAGCGGTCTTAGAACTACGAGTACTAATTGAAGATGGCCCGCATGGTGCTCGCCTACCACGAGAAGCACCCGCTCTGCCCCGACGAGTGGAAGAAGTTCTGGAACCGGCGATACAAGGAGATACAGGCCGGTGGGTTGAGTGTTCTACGAGGCGCCGCCACAAAAGCTACGAGTACAAGCTGAAGACAGTTCGCAGCAGTTCTGTGTTGTGACAAGAATTATTCGATCGCAGCAGATTCCTCGTTTTGCTGTTGACTCCAGCTTATTTCGGACAACTTAACAATTTCTTAAACTTGAAAAGGGTTTTATTCAAACGCTGGCTGCTTTTGTCTGCTTTTACATGTAAAATACAAGCTTTATGATATTTTTGTTTACAGAGGGCAAAGACCCGTCGAAGCACGACTTCAAGCCGGAATGGATCGTGTTCTGGACGGCGCGTATGAAGGAGCTGCACGAGGAGGAGATGCGCTCCACTGTCGGCGAGATCTACCGCCGCCTGCGCGTCACGCCGCCAGAGGTAGCTGAGCGCCTCGACGACAAGGCCGACGCGAAACGGTACGTTACATCTGTTGTCGACTTCAAGCTGAAATGCCTTGTGTTCTGAACGAAGGGAAGCTACTCGAGCCTTACAGCAGTCAAAACACTACTAAATACTAATTGACTCTATACCAGATGTACATAATATACTATCTTTATCTTTTGCTACCCTGATGTAATAAAAGAATCCGGTAAAATAATTGAAATACTTTACAGCAAATCCCCTGATCGTCGTCGAACACCCGAGCAGCACCGGTCAATAGATCGTCGCCGGCGCTCCCCGTCCCCGGCGCTCCGGCGACGCTCCCCGTCCCCGGCACTCCGGCGACGCTCCCCGCCGAGGCGCAGGAGCCCCAGCCCTCGAAGGCCTCCGCTGAGGCGACCCGACCCCGAGCCACGGAGGAGATCGCCCGAACGCAGGGATCGCAGGTAAGACCGCTGTACTACCTACGGGTATTCTAATCTAATTTATCTTGTACGTAGGTAGGTTCCGTAGGTAGGTAGTAATTTATCTTGTAGGCCTTTGCCCAGTCGTGTGACACGACTGGGCAAAGGCCTCCCTCCGATTTCTCCACATCTCCCTATTTTGTGCCTCTGGACCACTAAACTGTGAATTTTTCTAATTCATCACGCCATCGTCGCCTCAGCCTACCACGCTGGCGTTGATGATTCAAAATCATCAGGTATTCTACAGGATATATTTCAGAGTGTGCTCAAGTTTAATATTGAATCTGGTTCCTCCATCACGTATTTACTACCATACCGCAAGGCATTGTCAAGGTCTGCACCCTTACGTAGTCGAAATTCCACGTATTATATCTATTTGCTTCCTCATTGCTAATTCGAACTGCTAGAATATGAATGCCCTTCCGGCTCCTTCCCCTCGACTTTTAATATAGTACCTTCAAATCACTTGGCATCTTTTAGGCAAGCGTGCTCCACCTTAGGCTGCACCACCACTTGCAAGCCGGTCTTGTTGCAGCCAAGTGCTAACCTAAAAAAAAAAACTAGTAATCCTATTTGCAATAAATACAAACAAATGAGGGTAACTTTTTAATTACAATTATTAGATAGTGAGTACAAGGCAAATATCGAGCGAATTTGTTCCACAAGGTCGCAGAGACATAATAATAATGTCCTCCCGACCGAATAATCTCAAGTGAGATTAGCAATCTGCGCGGCAGATATTATAGTGCACAAGTGTGTGCGCAAACACAGGTGCACTCTCTGTTCCTTTACTCTCATAGCCCGATGGGACGGAACATGTGACACGACCGGAGAGAGATCAGGCGCAGGACCGACGGCTTAACGTGCTCTCCGAGGCACGGGGGTGAAACACCGCCAACTTCCTAACTCCGGGCTAGTACTGAGAATTTCTCGCAGAGACATACCACGTAAATGTCGGGCGATATGTTCCTGAGATATGTCCCCTATTGAATTCATGGCTTAAATATATCGTGCCAGGTCCCCGGAGCGTCGCTCTTCGCCGCGCAAAGTCCCGCCGCCGCGCCGCGCGTCTCCGCTACGATTGCTGCGGACACGGTCGCGCAGCCCGATACCCAGGTACGGCATAATAATTATCACGCTCATATGTTTTTCCAATTGTAGGGTACAATATACAATACTGCTTCGACTACATAACAAAAAGTGAGGTCTCCCTAGTCTCGAAGCGAGTAGGGATTTATAATTATTTGCTTCAAATATTATGTATAAGTTCCACCGTCAAGCTGAGTTTCTTGCTAGTTCATCTCGGTAGGAAGGGCATTCTGAATAGTAGTACATTTATTTTTCTATTCTAAAGCACTTTTAAATGTTTATTTGTATGAAAAACATTTGAATTTAAGAAGTGCAAACTCATCTATTTAGCTGTATGGTAGTCAATGCCGTTCATAGGAAACCGTGTGTGTGTGTGTGTGCGCGCGCATTTGTGTGTTTGAGTGTGTGTGTGTGAAACTATCTTTTTTGTCAAGTGGTTAGCATGTTCGACTGTGGGCGACGAGGTCCCGGGCCGAGTCCCGGGTTGGGGCATAATTAAGTTTGGCTTTTCTGACTGGAAATTCTTTGTACTAAACCAGAGTTAGGAAGTTGGCGGTGTTTCACCCCCGTCCGTCGGAGAGCACGTTAAGCCGTCGGTCCCGGTTATTATCACTAACGTGACAATGGTCGTTAAAGCCCGCCAACCCGCATCGGAACATCGTGGTGGGTACTAAGCTAATTCCCTCTCTCCTATGAGAGTGGAGGCCTGTGCCTAGCAGTGGGACGTTAATGGGCTGTAGTAGTGGTGGTGCGTGGTGTGAAAAGGGGCTAACACACACATTTCTGCCTTTCTGCCCAGGGGTCACAACCCGAGCCCGCCGGCCCGCAAGCTCGCCCGCAGCCCGCTGTCGCGCCGCGAGTCCGCGCCGCGCAACCACAGCCCCGGGCGCGCGCCGCCCGCACTCGACACCGTGCTCGTCTCCGACGACGACCTCAAACCGTGAGTCTCACTTATTGAACAGCGGTCACGACGCGAGCCCGCCGGCCCGCAAGTATGACTTGAATGAATGAATAGAACTTTATTTAATTCCGTACAAAGTTAAGTATTAGTTAATTACACATCAAATAATAATCAAATAATAAATATTATAAATGCGAAACTTTGGATGGATGTATGGATGTTTGTTATTCAATCACGCTCCAACGGCTGAACGGCTCTGGTTGAAATTTGGCACAGAGATAAATTATAGTCTGGAATAGCACATAGGCTACTTTTTATCCCGGAAAATTAAAGAGTTCCCGCTGGAATCAAAAAACCTTAATCTACATCCTATTGATATAAATATATACATAAATAAATACATACATAATATGATATATTATATGATACTTACTTTACAATCCATACTATAATATTACAAATG
This sequence comes from Erebia ligea, assembly GCA_917051295.2. Taxonomy (NCBI): domain Eukaryota; kingdom Metazoa; phylum Arthropoda; class Insecta; order Lepidoptera; family Nymphalidae; genus Erebia; species Erebia ligea. The sequence goes on along the minus strand of OU785220.1, from coordinate 16,323,793 downwards.
CGAAAGTGTGTCTGTCTATCTGTCTATCTGTCTGTCTTGCTACGCTTTCGCCCATCTTTTCAACCGATGTTGCTGGAATTTGGTATAGAGGTAGGTTATGTCCCAGGGAAGGACATAGGCTACTTTTTATCCCGGAAAATTAAGGAGTTCCAGCTGGAATCAAAAAACCTTAATCCACGCGGATGGAGTCGAGGGCATCATCTAGTCTCATATATAATGAATATACCTCCCACAGCGATGACGGTCTATCACCATGGAACTCTGATGACTCAATGGGCTCAATCCTGGAGGCGCGCTCGCCCGTCAGGCACCGTTCACGTACCGGCAGCGTGGCGTCGCGCGCGTCCCGCCGGCACGATACCATGTACGGCAAAATGCAACCGCCCGTCGCGCCGCAGGACTTCGGCTCCGCGGAGAATGTGGTCGCCACCTTGAGGCTGCTTGTTGCGCTTGAGGATTACTTGGGGAGCTTGGGACCGAAAATTGTCGATCTAATGGCAGAAGCGCTCAAGATGGAAAAGGTAAGAAAACTTTTTTTTAAATTCCACTACTAGTTAGCCCTTGACTGCGATCTCACCTGAAGGTAAGTGACGATGCAGTCTAAAACTACGGCAAAATGCAACCGCCCGTCGCGCCGCAGGACTTCGACTCCGCGGAGAATGTTGTCGCCACCTTGAGGCTACTCGTTGCGCTTGAGGACTACTTGGGGAGCTTGGGACCGAAAATTGTCGATCTGATGGCAGAAGCGCTCAAGATGGAAAAGGTAAGAAAACTTTTTTTTTAAATTACACTACTAGTTAGCCCTTGACTGCGATCTCACCTGATGGTAAGTGACGATGCAGTCAAAAAGTACCGCGAACCCGGGACTTACCACTTTACCACGCCAGGGTCCAGGGAGGTCGTCAAAAATGTGTTTATCGTTATATTCATACGTTTTCGAGATGGATTATAAAAGAGTTGTTAAAAGTAGATGTCACTTTATACTCATACTTGGACGTTAAAATATTACTTGAGCTAAAATACTTTGTGATTAGCTATTTCTGTCTACCTATAAACAGTTCAACTTTCTAGTCGATGGCTAAAAAAAAATCTCTAGTTTCCTATATTTTTTAAAATATTCAATTGTTTTCTAGGAGGAAGCAAATTCATCAGAAGAGATGCTGGAACAAGAATCCGCAGTGGTTTTAATAGAGACGGCAAAGGAAAAGCTAAAGGGCGCGGTCCAAGCGGGTCTTGTATCGGGCAGCGCGGCCGCCGCCGTCCGAGCGGCCGTAGTTCGCGCCGCGGCGACCCTCCACGAAGCAGACAAGAGGATCAAGAATAAGAAACAGGTAATTATCATTTCATTTCATTTATTAAATCGTTTGACTGTTACATAGTTGAAGATCTTAAAATAATTTTACATAGTATTAAATCCAAACACTGTCTATCCATTTTAATAATTTTAATTCAGCAATTTAAACACAGACACCCCGCTGTCATCATAGATGAAAATCATAGAGTTCCCAGACCAGTGTTGCCACTCTACAAAACCATAGTAGGGATACCATACCTAAATTGTGTTTAACTTTCCATCTAATAATAGTAGGAACAGTCTACCTCTACCAGGCATACAATATAACATTATGCTTAAATTTAACATAAAGTAAATTATTATAACATTTGTTTCAGACAATTCATAATAATTATTGGTACAGATTATTAATTAGTAAAAACAGAATATGGTTATTATTATATGTCAAAATTATTTGAACAAGTTAATTTTTAAATTTGTAAAGTCCTTAGTTTTGTCACAATTGAAAAAGTCATAAAATAAAATGTCATGTTAATGAGCCATAATTTAAGGATTCTTCGCTTTTATTTCCAAAGGTAAATTATTAAATACCCGTATTGCACTCACATATTATTATGTACTGTTGTAATGCATTTTAGATGTTGATATCGGTAATTTTAGGTCATGATGATCTTTTTGTCTTGATGCTACATGCCTAGTTCAATAGCATGACTTATTTATAAATACATCTTCATGATTTTTGACAAGTAAACACAGCTCTAGTAAGTAAATCCCAGTTAAGGTTAACAGTTTCTTTTCTTTAAATATTAAACGAATCTCGTCGGTCGGTCTATCTTCCACATCGTAGGGAAACCCGCATGCCCGAGAGTTCTTCATAATCTCAGTGCGGATTATTGGCCTGAGGGCATTGTGTACCCTCGCTTTAGAGAAGCGAGGAAAAAGTCCCTGCCTTTGTAAAAGACTTTTTCTGTTTATAGTATTTTATTTAATATATTATTTTATTTTGTATTTGTTAAGTATTGTATTTTTTTATATATTTTATTATATGACCGGCCCATGTTGACTAAAATAAATGAAAAAAATAATGTTCGCAAAGGTGCGGGAAGTCTGCTAATTCGCACTTCGCCAGTGTGCTGGACTATGGTACTCTCATTCTTCTCATTCCGAGAGGAGACTCGTGATGAGTAGTGGCAATTGATTGATATGATGAAATAATTTTCTTTTTCCTTGGCCCACTACTCACAACTCGCGCATTTTAGCTCGCATCCTTAGGCGCGGGGCATATACAAGACGCGCCCGCGCCGCTTCTATCATATTTCATCCATACTAATATTATAAATGCGAAAGTGTGTCTGTCTGTCTGTCTGCTACGCTTTCACGCCCCATCTACTCGACTGATTTTGATGAAATTTGGTACAGAGGTAGATTGTATCCCGGGAAAGGACATAGTCTACTTTTTATCCTGGAAAATTGAAGAGTTCCCGCGGGAATCGAAAAATCTTAATACACGCGCATGAAGTCGCGGGAATCATCTCGTACAAAATATATGCAAGCGAAGGAACGCCAGGCGCGGACGCTGCTTGGACGCCGCTAGGATGGCATGTTGTATGATATACTCGCTTGTGACGTCATCAAAATTCGACGCACTTTTTTACTTTAATCGATCGTTCATATGGTTATCAAACATAAAACTAACAGGGAGTGTGAATATTCCGTAGTAAGAACGGCAGGCGCGGACGCTGCTTGAACGCCGCTAGGATGGCATGTTGTATGAAATACTCGCTTGTGACGTCATCAAAATTCGACGCACTTTTTTGCTTTAATCGATCGTTCAAATGGTTATCAAACATAAAACTAACAGGGAGTGTGAATATTGCGTAACCGACTTCCAAGAAAAGAGGAGGTTCTCAATTCGGCGCGTAATAATTTAGTTTCGACGTAGACAATATCCCATTTGACGTCCATCGTTGAACATAGGTCTTAGGTGTTTTGCCTTAAGCCATTGTAGAATTCAAATCCTCTAGAACTCAACGGTAATTAATGAAGATTCATTCCTTACTTGTGCTACTAAAATGGGTAGTGTCTGTCACCGTCTAGCAGTCTATACATGTATAGACTTCTGTCTTTCTGTGCCCGTATTACCTACCCATGATATCAATTTGATGAGAGTAAATGTGCGATTACTCGAACTGTTGGTACTTGTGCTAAGGAGGCCGCGCTGATTGCGAAGCTCGCGGTGCGCGCGGTGCTCGCCAAGCGGAAGCGCACGCGGCCGCGTAAGCGTACGAGACGCAAACCCAGAACGCGGGTAAGTCGTTTGACATCCCTCATCATATCGCCCACACATAACATTAAACTAAATTATAAACAAAAACAGAAAACAACGCGCAAGGGCGGTTTTATCACTAAAAGTACCTTCATATAGGTATAGACAATAAGACGATGCCCGCGACTTCTACCGCGTGAATATAAAATACAATACATTTATTCGCTCTTACTTCAGCGCTATTAAAATTATTGGGGCTCAGCTCCATACAAACTCATACAAAGAAATAAAGAATAGTGGACGCTACGGATCAAAATCGGATGCAAAGATGGGCTGTGACGGCGTACAAGACTGACAGAGATGAACGTAACGGATAAGGGACAAAAAAGGTCAATTTCATTTATCTAGATGGGATGGTGCTATGTGCGTAGTGTCTCCTCACCAGCCTGTGAGGAGACTCGTCCTCAGTAGTGGGTCGCCGATTTTGAACGTTTCCTATGTCGAAAATAAATTAATTTTTAGTGACGATTTAATAGAGGATCTATCAATAGACGTAAAATCCACGTCCCTGCTATTTTTACGTTTAATAACTATATTAAACTATCGATTGAACTAAAATAGTGCGTCGTATTTCGATGACGTCGTCAATAAGTCAGTATTTCATACAAGCTCCCATGCTAAACTCACGTTTTGACGATTGATAGAGTTGCTGATTTGACTAGTTGTGAAATACACATTTGACGTTTTACTACCTAATAATATAGTTGTAATTTACCTTGGAGCATACAGTGTGATTCTCCATAACGTGCACATATTTTTTTTTCAACAGAAAAACATATCCTGCTAATGCTAGTTAATTGCCTACCCTGGTTTAGGAATATGTACTTCATTTCCGCCCTATATTCCTCTTTACTTTGTCGGAAGCGCGTGCGATACGATAGTACCTATAGCTCTGAGGAATCGGGGGCTGAGGTAGCATATAATTTTGATTCGTCAAGATTGACGGACGGTAGTTCATACCATTTGTATGGTTTATTCATGCTGAGTGGTATTATACAGCAGGCGGCAGCGAGCGGCGCGGCGCGCGGCGGCAAGGCGGTGCCGGTGGCGGGCGTGGGCGACGTGGACCGCGAGCAGATCGCGCAGCAGATGGCCGCCGCGCTCATCGCGCAGGGCAAGACCGACGTCTCCTCCGAGGAGCTGGCGCAGCTGGTCGACGCTGTGGTGAGTTTGTTTTAAACAAGTACCCTCGTTTTAGTTGTATGATACCGTTATTAATTATGAAGGGACTAGATGTTTAATTCGCTATAATGCGCCAAAACAGACAAATCTTTGTGGTACAGCGTGTAGCTTGCGATATTCACCACCCAGTAAGCCAGCAATTTGCACCCTCATAAGTTACAACACTACACCACACAAATCTTCCAAATTCATCTCAACGTACGTTTCACTCCGACACCAGAGCTGATCAGCTGGGATGCGCCGATTTTGTTTTTGCAGGATGTCTGCGTTGCAATGTTGCAATCTACAGTGTAACAGATTTGAATAAACATTTTTTGACTGACTAGAAATTTTGTGTAAAGCTGGCCACATATTATCAGAAATTTCCCCTCAAACCAAAAGGCCCTGGGCTCATATATTTTGTACGCGACCCACTGCTGTAGAAGCTACACCTCGCTCCCGCTCTTTAACCACTCGAATGAACTATTCTTTTTCAGACATATTTTTTTATTGTAATATAGTTTTTGATACAGAAAATTGATGAGGAATAATTATATTGTTTATTTTGGTATAAAGGTTGGTATGGCCGAAGCGAAGAAACGTGAAGCAGAATCGAAGAAGAAAGTAGAGGCACGTGCGGCGAACGACAAATCGACGCGCACGCCGGCCGCTGTGACCGGCACCGCCTCTGCGTTACAGATGCTGCAATCCGCTTACGATGACAAGAAGTAAGTTAACCTGCGCCCGCTAACTATAGGTCTACCAGAATCTGATGGCAAAAAATACCTTTGATTTTATATATAAAATCAATGAAAAATACACCTAAAAGCAATGCGTATAAGTACCAGTATACGGTGTATACTTTTTGCCATCAGATTCTGGTAGACCTATAATAATTATCTGAGGATCAGTTAGGCTGAGGGATTGGTACCGCACATGCATTGGCGTGCAGTTCAAGCACTGCTTACCTTATCTTTAATTGTGACTACCTTACCTTTAATTTACCTTATCTTTAAATTTGAAGACCTCCGTGGCGCAGTGTTGAGCGCAGTTGCCTTAACGCGCGGAGGTCCCGGGTTCGATCCCCGGCAGGGTATGGAAATTTATAATTTCTGAATTTTCCCTGGTCTGGCCTGGTGGGAGGCTTCGGCCGTGGCTAGTTACCACCCTACCGGCAAAGACGTGCCGCCAAGCGATTTAGCGTTCCGGTACGATGCCGTATAGAAACCGAATAGGGGGTATGGGTTTAATATAACTGCCATGCCCCTAACAGGTTAGCCCGCTACCATCTTAGACTGCATCATCAATTACCATCAGGTGAGATCGCAGTCAAGGACTAACTTGTAGTGGATAAAAAAAAAGACTAGCCAGTAAATAGGTATCTAAAGCCTACCCTAAGAACAAGAAGCCTATCCTGGCTTCAAATCCTGTGCACGCCACTGCGCACATAATGTTTACTGGGGAATAAGTTGCTCCAACAGCTCAGGGGGCTTACTACCGTAGCTTAAAGCAGTATTATTTTAATCTTGTTGGCGCTCTTGTTTCAGAATTATAATCCTTATTTTAGGGATGTCAAGGAGCATCATATAAAACGTCTATTTTATAATAATAAGCGATGTTTATAGTGGTGGGCTTTAAATTAATCGAGTTATATTTGATACTAGCTGATGCCCGCGACTTCGTCCGCGTGGATATACCAAGTTTCATCGAAATAACTTGAGAAATGACGGAATTTTATACAAACTTTCAACCCCTATTTCACCCCTTTGGGGGTGGAATTTTGAAAAACTATGAAACACGTATGTTTTCATTTTTAACCCGCAGCTCATATACCAAGTTTCATGGATATAACTTGAGAAATGAAGGACTTTCATACAAACTTTCAACCCCTATTTCACCCCTTCGGAAGTAAAATTTACGAAAACTGTGATACACATATTTCTTCATTTTTAACCGGTAGCTTGTATACCAAGTTTCATCGATATAACTTGAGAAATGAAGGACTTTCATACAAACTTTCAACTCCTATTTCACCCCTTTGAGGGTGAAATTTTGAAAAACTGTGAAACACGTATGTCTTCATACTTAACCCGCAGCTCATATACCAAGTTTCATGGCTATAACTGTTGGATAGGTATAAAACCTATTTGTATTTATGGTAGAATGAGAACATTACTGAAATATATATGTCAGTGCGAATAAAATCAACGGACTGTCATTTCCTACAAAATTAATACGTATTTATAATAATATAAATACTTAACATTTTGGCGACGAGGACTCAAAAATGTCGGCTACGCGTGTGGGCATTGGTTTATTAGTAAGTTTTGACCACAATTTGCAACAGTGGAAAAACTATAAAAGTCGTATCAATCAGTGGTTCATAGCAAACGACATAGATGAAAAGAATGACAGTACGGGGAACAAAAGGAGAGCAATCCTGTTAAGCGCACTCCAAGATAATACGTATAGCCTTGTCGCAGATTTGGCTTTGCCAAAGGACCTCACAGAAGTGCCCTTCGAAGATATTTTATTATTATTGGACAAACATTTTACGCCCAAGCGTTGTGGATTTGGAGAACGTTATACATTTTATTCGGCTACTCAACAGAGTAATGAAACTTATGCAGAATTTGTTGCAAGATTGAGAGGGTTGACAGCTCATTGCGATTTTATTAATGTTGAGGAAGCACTTAGAGATGGTTTTGTAATGGGGATATCTTCGGGCTACGTAAAAGATAAGTTGTTTACCCAAGAGATGAAGGAGCTAACACTTGAAAAAGCAGTATCATTGGCCATTAGTATACAAAGTGCACGGATGAGCGCAGCAGCTTCTTCTCAACAACAAAACTCTTTGCTGAATATTAAGAAATCTTCTGGGGATAGTTTAGGCGGTCAAGTCAAGCAAGACAGGTGTACGGTGTGTGGTCGCATGAATCACAAAGCAGCTAATTGTTGGTATGCAAAATATACGTGTAAAAAATGTAATACCAAAGGTCATCTGCATAGGATGTGTAATAAGGTCAATTACGTAGATGAGAAAGATCAAGGCGAGATTGATGGTGAGTTTTTTCACATTCGGTCAAAAGGGGGGGCACCAATGACTGAGATAGTAGTGGTGGATGGAGTTCATTTAGAATTCGAAATTGATAGTGGATCAGCTGTCACTGCCATTTCCGAAAAGACGTATCGTAAACATTTCAGTCATGTGCCATTGTCACCTACTAAGAAGCGTTTATTAACTTATACAGGTAGTATAATAAACTGTGTTGGGATAATACATTTGTCTGTATCTTACTTAGATAACACGCACGGTTTGAATTTTTTTGTTATTGAAGGGGGAGGACCTCCATTGCTAGGTAGAGATTTTATTGCGGTATTCAATTTGGAGTTGTTACCCATAAAGTTCCAAAGGGAAAAAGATGAAGTCGAAGTAAGTTTGGAACGCGCATATCCAGCTGTGTTTACTGATAAATTAGGAACTTTTAATAAATATAAGGTGAGTTTACAATTAAAACCGGACTTTAAACCTATTTTTTGTAAAGCAAGGCCAGTACCCTTTGCTTTAAAAGAAAAAGTAGATAAAGAAATTGATCGTTTACTAGATTTAGGAGTTATACAAGGTGTAGATCACTCTAAGTTTGCATCACCTATTGTTCCAGTTTTAAAACCAAACGGCTCTATCAGAGTATGTGCTGATTTTTCGATTACCATTAATAAACAATTAATTGTTGAACAGTACCCATTACCAACGGTAAAAGAGTTATTTTCAAAAATATACGGTGGCCAGCAATTCACGAAATTAGATTTATCGATGGCTTATGCACAGTTGGTTCTAACAGAAGAGTCACAAAACATTACATGCATAAATACACATCGTGGACTTTTTAAATATACAAGATTAGTTTTTGGTCTTGCTAGTGCACCTGCCATATTTCAGAGAGCTATGGATTGTTTGCTTGCTGGTATGGATGGGGTACTTGTTCTTTTGGACGATATTTTGATTACTGGTAAAACGAAGGAAGAGCATTGTGAAAGATTATATGCTGTTTTAGATAGACTAAGAGATGCAGGCTTAACATTACAAAGGGAAAAGTGTAAATTTTTCCAAAATGAAGTGACTTATTTAGGATATATTATCGATAAGAGTGGGTTAAGGAAATGTCCTGATAAAGTGAGGGCTGTTATGGAGTCTCCCATTCCGGACGATCTTAATAAGTTGCAATCATTTTTAGGGTTGGTCAATTACTATCGTAACTTTATTCCTAATGCTTCTAGTTTGATGAGTCCACTTTACAACCTACTTAAAAAATCTACGCAATGGCGTTGGACATCAGAACACACAAAGGTATTTAATAAAGTAAAGGAACTATTATGTTCAGATAATGTGTTGGTGCATTTTAATCCGGAGGCTAAAATAATTTTGACAGTTGATGCATCGCCATATGGGTTAGGAGCAATTTTATCACAAATTTCAAAAGATGGTATAGAAAGGCCTATTGCTTATGCTTCTCGTACCTTGAATGCAGCCGAGAAAAACTACTCGCAAATTCAGAAAGAAGCAACGGCTATTGTTTTTGGCGTTCGTCATTACCACCAATATTTGTATGGTAGATCGACGCCATTTATTTTGCGAACAGATCATAAGCCACTTCTGTCAATATTTGGCCCATACAATGGTATACCGGAAATTTCAGCGAATCGTCTTCAAAGATATGCCATATTTTTGAACGCTTATAATTTTATTATTGAATATGTGAAAAGTGCTCATAATAATGCAGATTTTTTGTCACGTTCTATGTTATCGAAGGAACGGGAAGGTGAAAATAGCAGTTGTGAAGAGGCAGAAAAAGATTTAGCAACTTATATGAATTTTGTTGTAGATGGAAGTTTACCGATAACTTTAAAGGAGTTACGTAAAGAGACAAAAGATGATAGTACTTTTTCTACAGTCACTAAGTATGTGTTGACGGGTTGGCCTTCAAAAGTGACAGATAATTGTTTAAAGCCATTTTATTTATGTAGAAATCAGCTATCATATGAAAATGGTTGTTTAATGCGTGGCCATAAAGTCATTATACCGGAGTCATTAAGATGTCGTATGTTAAAGGATCTTCATCAATCTCATTTAGGTATAGTCAAAACAAAAGCAGAAGCTCGAGCTAGGTTTTGGTTCCCTGGTATTGATAAAGCAATTGAAGAGCTTATAGGGTCATGTGAAATATGTTCACAATTTCGTCCAACTCCCGCACGAGCGCCTTTGGCAACTTGGAACTACCCTGCTGAACCTTTTACAAGAATTCATATAGATTTTTTAGGTCCTTTGTATGATTGTTCGTATTTGGTAATTGTAGATGCTCATACAAAATGGGTAGAAGTTTACAACATGAAAAAATCAACATCTTCAGAAGCTGTAATCGAAAAACTTTTTGATTTCATGTCTAGATTTGGAACGCCACTTACCATCGTAAGTGACAATGGCATGGCTTATTCTTCAAATATATTTGAAAAAATGTGTGTTTCAAATGGTATTACTCATATTACGTCTCCACCTTATAATCCGGCTAGCAACGGACAAGTTGAAAGTTTCGTTAAGATTATAAAAAAGGGTATCAAATCGTGTTTCATAAATAGCCACGGTGAAGCTGATCGTAAAGTCAAACTTTTAAAATATCTTTTTGATTACAGAAACTCCATCCATACTACAACGGGGAAATCCCCTTCACAATTAGTATTTGGGCGGAATTTAAGAACACGTCTTGATTTGTTAAAACCAAATTCATCATCTTTGGAAGATGATCTTACTGATCACGTAAAAAGTAAACAATTGTTACAGGCAAAATATTATAAAGGGCATAATGATGAACTTTTTAAAGAAGGTGATAATATTTTGTATAAAAAATTTAAAGGTAATAATAAATTTTCATGGGAAAAAGGGGTCATAGTAAGGAAATTAGGTAAAGTTGTTTATTTAGTTAAGGACATTGTGTCAGCCGATTGTGTTAAAAAACATAAGAATCAAATAGTTTTGAACAGATATACAAATAATGTGCCGCAAATAGATTATGATAGCATATCTTTAAGGGATTTTTCAGTGGAAGAGAATTCCAATCAGCATGTTGAAAATAATAGCAGGGAGGAAGAATGTAATGTGGTAGATCCTGTTATTGAAAATGAATTTCATGATGCTGTGGATACTGTAGATCCATCAAAAATGGTACTTCGTCCACGGAAGCCTATTAATTATAAGGAGTAGTTATTTTATGTTATGTTTTATGTTTTGTAAGAATACTTGTTTTTGTTTTATTGTTTGTTTAAGATTCAGGTATTGTAATGCAAATTAGAAGGGAGGAATGTTGGATAGGTATAAAACCTATTTGTATTTATGGTAGAATGAGAACATTACTGAAATATATATGTCAGTGCGAATAAAATCAACGGACTGTCATTTCCTACAAAATTAATACGTATTTATAATAATATAAATACTTAACAATAACTTGAGAACTGAAGGACATTCATACAAACTTTTAACCCCTATTTCACCCCTTCGGGGGTAAAATTTACAAAAACTGTGAAACATTTATTTCTTCATTTTCAACTGGTAGCTTGTATACCAAGTTTAATCGATATAACTTGAGAAATGACGGACTTTCATACAAACTTTCACCCCCTATTTCACCCCCTTAGGGGTGGAATTTTGAAAAACTGTGACACACGTACTTCTTTATTTTTTACCGTCAGCCAAAATAAAAAGTTTCGTTGATATAACTTGTAAAACGTCTTGAGAAACGAAGGACTTTCATACCAACTTTCATCCCCTATTTCACCCTTTTGGGGGTCGAATTTTCAAAAACTGTGAAACACGTATGTCTCCATTTTCAACCCGCAGCTCATATATCAAGTTTCATGGCTTTATCTTGAGAAATTAAGGACTTTCATACAAACTTTCAACCCCTATTTCACCCCTTCGGGGGTAGAATTTCGGGATAAAAAGTATCCTATGTCCTACCTCGTAGTATGGGCTCAAATCGTGCCAAGTTTCGTTTGAATTCATTCAGTAGTTTCGGCGTGATGCGCGGCCAAGATACAGACAGACAGACAGACAGACAAAAATGAAAAAAATTACAGATTTGGCTTCAGTATCGAATAATGAGTGCCCTCCAAAAAAAATTTTCAAAATATCTTCAATGTACAGAATTGGACACGTTACAGTTTTATTATAAGTATAGATATTATTTTGAGTTTGTGAGGTCAATAGATAGTCTAGTCAGTCGGTAATCGACTGCATGGCAATCCTAAAGGTAAATTAACCTAAAATTTTTTTGTGGCATTAGCAACTTCTGAAAATCACTATCACACACCAATTTTTTGCAGAGTTGAGAAAGAAGTCGACGCAGCGGACGCAATGGACGGTCTATCAGACTCGGATCTAGAGACGTTGCTCAAGAACTTCAACGAGCTATCAGCGGAGGAACAGCACAGTCTGATCGCTTACCTGAAGAAGCTGGAAGCGCGCGAGCCTGAACGCGTGGAGAGACTGCGCCAGTACGTGAGCGCGGCGGCCAGCAACGCGCCCGAACGTGAGGAGAAGACCGAACCGCAGCAGGCGAGCCTGGAGCCAGTCACTATAGAGAGTGATGATGATGATGACTATACTGTGGAAGATGTGAGTAATGCCCTATCACTTCTATCATTTCCTCTTAGACGATTTCTTCGGAAGTAAGATTTTTTTTTATCCACTAAAGTTAGCCCTTGACTGCGATCTCATCTGATGGTAAGTTATGTGGCATTCTAAGATGGTAGCGGGCTAACCTGTTAGGGGCATGGCGGTTATATTAAACCCATAGTCCTATTCGGTTTCTACACGGCATCGTACCGGAACGCTTAATCGCTTGGCGGCACGTCTTTGCCGGTTGGGCGGTAACTAGCCACGACCGAAGCCTCCCACCTGGCCAGACCAGGGAAAATTCAGAAATTATAAATTCCCAAATTGACCCTGTCGGGGATCGAATCCGGGTCCTCCACATATGGGCAACCAAGACATGTTATACCTAATGCTTTGAAACAGAGACTCTTGGGACCTGTGAAATATATGGATACTAGCTGATGCCCGCGACTTCGTCCGCGTGTATTGAGGTTTTTTGGCTTTCGCGGGATCTCTTAATTTTTCCAGGATAAAAAGTAGCTTATGTGTTATTCCAGACTATAATCTATCTCTGTGCCAAATTTCATCCAGATCCATTCAGCCGTTCTGGCGTGATTGAGTAACAAACAGCTATCCATCGTCCATCCATCCAAACTTTCGCATTTATAATATTAAGTATAGTTAAAGATGGTTGCATTTGTCAAATCTTGCTGATAATTTTATTAATAACTAGACTAGACTAGATGACGCCCGCTGGCCGCGTGGATTAAGGATTTTTAATTCCAGCAGACACTCTTAATTTTCCGGGATTAAAAGTAACCTATGTACTTCCTCGAGATGCAACCTGCGTCAAATTTGGTTGAACAGCGTAGCATATAGACAGACACACTTTCGCATTTATAATATTAGTATGGACTTGAGTAAAATTTGGGGGTACAATATTTTAGATCAAATAATGATTGATAATGTTTTTGTTACAGGTATTCAAATCAGCAACTGAGAAAGTAAAAGAGGATCGTATTCGACAAGAAATGGAGATTGTGAAGAAGTCATTAGAGGAAACAAAAGCTCCAACCCCACCACCAGACAAACCACCAGTCTCCTCAGAAAGTGTGAAGGTGCTGAAGAACTCCTCGGCGACGGATCTTTTGGCCCTGGTGCAAGCCGCCTTACAGTCAACGTCTGCACCAACCACACAAAATAAAACTCCTGACGTTGTGACTAGCTCAACACAACCAAGATCCTTTGGAGATCTGCCCGAACCACAGAAGACGGAACAGCCAAAACCACTCATTCCAATCCCACAAATGTTTAACAACCAGGCTTCCAATCAAAGTGTGGCTTTAAATTCACCAAATCAATCAGACCTTGGGGGAAGCCAGAACACTCCTCATGTACCAGTTTGGGAGCCGAGACAAATCCCAGACGATTACAATAGAGGACCTTTGAATACACAGGGACGTGACACATACAATAATAGTGGATCTCAGGGGCCACAAGACAAGTTTAATCAAGGGCCGCGAGGATTCCAAAATAATTACAATCAGTTTCAAGACAGTTATGTTCAAGGAGCACAAGACAGTTACAATCAAGGAGCACAAGACAATGATAATCAAGGATCTGGGGACAATTACAATGAAGGACCTCAGGACAATTACAATGAAGGACCTCAGGACAATTACAATGAAGGACCTCAGGACAGTTACAATCAAGGACCTCAGGACAGTTACAATCAAGGACCTCAGGACAACTACAATCATGAATCACAGGGAAACTTCAATCAAGGATTCCGAGGCCAGGATAATTATAATCCGGGATTTAGAGGACCCCAGGATAATTTCAATCAGGGACCTAGAGGACCCCAGGATAATTTCAATCAGGGACCTAGAGGATCCCAGGATAATTTCAATCAGGGACCTAGAGGACTTCAAGACAAAAGTTTTAATCAGGGGATGCGTGGACCCCAAGATAACTATAATCAAAACCAACGAGGGCCACAAAATCAGGGGCAGCAGAACAATATCATTCGGAATCCAGCTCCGCAATCCAACTTTAACAAAGGGCCGCCAAACAATTTTAACCAAGGTCCGAGAGGCCCGCAGAGCAATTTCAATCAACTCCCAAATCTGTTAGGTAATATTAACCAAGGACAAAGTTTTATACCAACAAGAGGAACTAATGACAACTCTTATAACAATCAGGGTGGAAGAGGAAACTTCAATAGAAATCAGGACAGATCGAACATGAACCAACAGCAGTTTGGTAATTTCAGAGGAAGGGGAGGAGGTAGAGGTTTCGGAGGACCGAGAGGTCGTGGCCGAGGTCATTTTTAATGGTAGTATATGATTAATTTTAAGATGCGGATTTTTTTAGAGGTGCAACAAAGATGAATGAAATTATTCAACTTTTTCCTTTAAATTTTATATGAAATTACTAATCAAATTTTTCCTGCATTAGTACTCATAAATTCTTTATTGCACCTCGGAAAAAAATGATTTAGGATGTAATGATTTTATGTGTAAATTTTCGCTCAGCGCGATTTTAATAAACTTAATTGTAACAACAACGTAGTTTTATTGTTATAAATATTGCCTGCACGCCTGAGAGCCTTTAGGTTATTACTTATTACCCATAGGTTACCCTTCCACCAGGGATGTGCTACGTTGAAGCTACGTATGTGTGTCAAGCCCACCTATAGGAGCGCTTAACTTAACATCTAGCGATCTAAGCTATGAAAATCAAGCGCACTTGATGGGTTTGACGCTTTGCAATGAGGCACATCTCAGGTGGAAACTCACCCGAAGCGAAAAATCTTAAATAATTAGGGTTTGCGCTGACGGGGACCCCTTGTCGACCGCAAACTAATTGACCGAGCGAAGCGAGGTCTCTGAGATTACTTTAATACCGCTCAAAACGGTTAATGTTTAGTTTAATCTGATAACACACATCAAAGCGCAGATCAGGTGAGATCGCAGTCAAGGGCTAACTTGTAGTGGTTAAAAAAAAAAAGCGCGCCAAACACCCATCAAGTTATCGACTCGCAACTAGGCCACTCGTCCTTCAACGAGGACTGACAGCTTTCTACAAAAAATCGCGAATTGAACCAATCGCGACTAAACGGCTCAAACTCGAAGAGCCTAGTTACCAGAACGATGAACTTGCACACAGGAAGAGGCAAAAAACCGGCCAAGTCGGTCGGAGTCGGTCTCGCGCACCGAGTGTTGCGTACCTTGGAAGGATTTAGTTAAATTTTTCGACCTCTAATGAAGACTGTGCGCGACGCGCGTACAAATGTAGTATGATAATATGTTATTGTAGGTTAACGGCCGATAGTCTATTCAACAAGTGCTTTTTGGGTCAAACTTTTTTCTCCGCCTCCGAAAAATCGGCAGTCGTAATTCCTTCTTCCATGGAAAAATATTAACGAGGTGTCATTCGATTCGGAATAGCGTGTAGATGATTTCCGAACAACATTCAAGACCCGCTTGCAGAAATTGCAAGAATATTAACAATTAACTGAACTTTCTCAAAAAAAAATCTACTTTTTGGAACTGTAGGACCAATATTTATAATTTCCCAGAGATATGAAAATACGGCCAAAAACGGAGACTCTGGCTTGCGTAAGCCTCGCCCACGTTGGACCTCTAATGAATAAATATTATTTAAACTTATTAAATATGAAAATTAAGAATTGAAAAAATTCAGGCATCTACTGAATAGATGAATGAACAATAATCCGTGGTCAAAAATTTTTTATCGCGATTTTTCTATGAATTATGCATTAGTTAATTAATAACTTTTTCTACTTGAACATGAACATTGCAAGTGCGATAATTTTTAAATAACAAATCTGAGATTTTTGTCCTTTTTTGAAACTATTTTGGAAAGGCCTCAGAAGAGATTCCCGTTGGAAAAATTAAAATATTGAATTTTTTTTATTTTTACACCTCGTGCATATTTTTCGGAGGCGGAGAAAAAAGTTTGACCCAAAAAGCACTTGTTGACTAGACTACGAGTAAAAAGAGACATTTTGATCAGAAAAATTACACCGTTTAGCGCCAGCTCCTCATTTGGTACCATTGGTGATGAATTCAAAGATGGCCTCCCAGTATTAACATTTATTTTTTCTTATATTTACATTTACAAATTAATTAGTAACAATTTATTTACAACAGAAAGTATTATTTAATATGTTCCCATTTCCATCAAAGCATCAATGTGTTCTGTTTCTGGAAGAATATCTATTTCAACAGGCTCAGGCTTGACTTTACCTCCATTTTTCTTATCCAATGAAAAGAATCTAAATAATTTTGATAAGTTAATTATGGAGTATGCTGAATGTGCTAGAACATCCTCTACCATTTCTTTAAGAACTTGGTATGCTGCAACTGTTTGTGGAGCTACTTTTGTTTCTGAAAAGTAAAAAATAAATTGTATTACAAACACGATAAGGCGATTAGTGCATTCTACGATACAGTTTAAAGATTGGAAGCACTCACTTGAAGTATTATTTTTGTTGAGATCAAACAAAAAGAGGAAGAAGTTAATCTGAAGATATAAATCCTTTTCAGTGTATTCTCTGAACATGACTCCCTTCTCACATTGCCTGCAAAGAGGATATCCGCTTGCAAAAGTTTGCGGCAAACGGACCGTGCGATAACCACACGCGGGGTCCTCACAAGATATCCAGCCAGCGTAATACAAGTTGTGATACTGACGCATTTGCAAAGTCAGTTGATTCTGTATACAAGCCAAATAGTCTATAGGCTTCACAGGACATTTCTCATTCTGGCATTTTTCTAAAAATGGAATAGTTTCCTTGTCCAATTTAATAAAAGTCTCCCTTATATTATTTTCCTTTTTGCAGCCCTCGTTCACGCAAACGAACGTAAAATCTTTACAGTATCTATACTTTTCTTGGTCGTTTTCAACTTCGTACTGTTCCGTGTTGTTGTTTTCTTTTTTGATCATTTGTCTATAGCCGGAGGGGTCTAAGCCCAGACAGTCAGCGACTCTAGCCGGATCCATTCCCTCAATGGGTTCACATATACGGGATATGACAGGGTGTAGCTGATGCGCTAAATAGTATCTGTAATCGACTTTGAGGTGCTCAGAGTTTTTCAATTCTTCTATGTGATAAGCTCTTTGCGTTGCTGTATTTGCTGTTCCGTCTTCGCAAATTATGTAAGGCACAATATCTCCTTTCTTGAACCGTCTACTGTTTTTGCTATTCAATCTTAATGCTACTTGAACGTGTGGTTGAGCACTTTTGTCGGCGTATTCGTTGGGATTCTTGGTTAATTGTTTTGTAATAGTTAGCAAAGACAGAGGTATTTTACTGTTTAGTAAATCTTCTTTCAGTTTGATCAAATGGTTCTGAATACTTTCGAGTCTCTCGTCGGCTGATTGTTCAGAGAGGATTTGGCTCAAAATAAATTTTCCCGCTTCAGCGGCCAACTGGGACCAATCACGTCTTACTATATCTAAACCCTTATGTTCTTGAATATAAACAAACTCGCCGTTTTTATTCTTACTTATAATCACTGCGGCATATTTCTTTTTCTTCAAGAGGAGCAAGTATTTAAAAACGCCATCGATATCTAATTCGATCTGTTTGTACTTCTTGTTGATCTCTCTTTTGAGGTCATTACCAATTTTAAACACGTAGTCGTAGTCCAGGCAGTTCGTATTTATCATCAAACTGTCCGTGTCTCCGTAAACAACTTCGTAATTCAATTTCTGAACGATTTCTCTCGTGTCCATGAGAATTTCTCTGCCTTTCATCGTCACTAACGCCGCTAGTGGTTTAGCATAAAACCTCGAGTGAGTGAAGCCTAAGCAACCGTACATGGAATTGGCCGTCAGTTTCAAGGCCGTCTGTCTAATGTTATACTGCATGTACTGTTCAGTTGGCAGATCGGGGGATTTCATTAACTTTTTGACTTCTCGTCTACTTTCCACGAGTTTTCTTATTTGTGTCGGTAGAACACCAAAATCAGTATTAGGTCCAGGCAAAATGAGATTATTGATATCATCGTCGGAGACGGCAGCGTTTCTTCTTTTGATTGTGGTAAAACAGATGTTGTACTCCTGAATAATACTCGGGTACAGAGAATTGAAATCCATAAGAAGGATGAGTTTATCATAGAATCCTTTCTTAGGGTCGAGCACGAGACCTCCGGAATACGCGGCTTTCTTTTTCCCCTGTTTCTTATTGATGTTATTGGATCCTTCATCATTTTCTTCCGCATCTGCGTCGTCGGTCGCCGCTTTCTTGCCATAAAGCTTATCAGGTACAATATACTGTTTCTCGTTAAAAGCGTGGAGTAACAAAAATTCGTTCCTCTCTGATCGGCCGCCCATTAATGTACGAGACATGACATTTCCAGCTATCTGGGTAATTTGTAGGGCTAACGGAATAACATTGAGTTCGCACATAATTTTTAGTATATACGACGCGTCTTGCATACTCAGTGTTACAAGTTGTAAAAGGTCGTTGCTGCTTTCGTAGTAACGCGGCAAATCTTCAAGACCTACGTCTACGCGTTCGCCTTCTTTAATTTTAAGAACGTTAACGCATAACGTATCAAGATCGAAGCTTCTGGCTCTAATAAGCTCCATAGCGGAAATTTTAATATCGCAAACTAATCTGCCCAAGAAAGCGTCCCTTGCTGCGAACTTTTTCTGAGGTGCTACAGATCTCTTTAGCCGACCGAGTCTGGACCAATTTGGTATGCGCAAATCTAGTATATTCCCTATAAGCAAGTCCTGTTGGAATCCTTGCAAATCATGACCGACGACTAAGTCTGGATCTAACTTCCAGAACTGTACCATGAAATAGTTTAAGAGCTCTCTTTCTGTATCGCATTTGGTTAGCTTTGTCGCTTTATACTGAGGTAACTGTTGTTTTAGGTCGATTGGCCAGATTTCGTTGCATTTTGTCATCACTGTAAAAATAAGTTTTTGATATTTAAGTATACCATTTTTTTTGTAAATAATTAGTAAAAGCGAAAGATTGAAATTGAATTTAATCAATACTATTAATCCAACTACATATTTTAAAACATTAACAGCAAAATTACTATATTTTCGTGCATAGCATTTTCGTCGTGCATTTGAAGGCAACTTACCACAAAAATGTTGATTGAAAGGTGGGTTGGGTGGTGGCTTGTGTATGGGAAACGAGTTGTGTGCCAGACAGCTCAGCATTAATATCTTAGTCTTGTTTGTTTTAGGATCTGTGGTTGTTCTCATGTTCAGCTACAATAGACAATAGAATATCATAAATATAGAAAATTCCTTAGTGGTTCCACATGGTTTTTAACATGTCTTATTTTTTCATAAGATGTGATATGTGATAATGTTCCACGCGGGCATGATTTATATAGTAATTAGGTTAGGCTAGCTACCTTTAATTTCTATTGTATTGTTTTCAATAAATGTTCTAAAAAAAAAAAAGTTTAACTTTGTAAATAAGTGACATTGGAAAATTGTATGACTAATCTCATACAGAAATGACGCACAATTTAACAATTATGTCACTTTTTAACATTTTTTTTTCATCCACTGCAAGTTAGCCCTTGACTGCGATCTCACCTGATGGTAAGTGATGATGCAGTCTAAGATGGTAGCGGGCTAACCTGTTAGGGGCATGGGAGTTATATTAAACCCCATTCGGTTTCTACACGGCATCGTACCGGAACGGAATCGCTTGGCGGCAAGTCTTTGCTGGTAGGGTCGTAACTAGCCACGGCTGAAGCCTCCCACCAGGCCAGACCAGGGAAATTCAGAAATTATAAATTCCCAAATTGACCCTGCCGGGGATCGAATCCGGGACCTCCGCACATTAAGACAACAGCGCACAACACTGCGCCACGGAGGTCGTCAAATTGTTTACTTTGTTTTACTTTTAAAAAATAGGAGCCAGTTCTGTGCTGTTACTACACTGGAGCAGTGCTGTTATAGAAAGTGATGACCTAATAACTTTGTTTGTACCTTAATAACCTTGCCAAAGGCAGCTTTACTCATAGGGCTACGAAATAATAAACAGATGCTAAAATATAAGATAGTAGCAGAAACAAAAAATCATACTTACAGCTGCAATGACAACAGGCGGCGGCTCCAAATCGCAATCATTCCTGATCACATTGACATGTTCCATTTTCTCGCAGGCCGCTTCTAGTTTGCACCACGACACTTTGGCCTGGACAGTGTCTACTTCTTTCACTTCCAGCCAACATGGGCCTTTGATTTTCCTTTCCAGTAGAAATGTTTCCAAGGAGGATGTGTTAGCGCCGAAAGTGTGTGAGAATGTTAGGTACTTTTTGTTAGTTGGCGGCGGTGAGAATGATGCCTGGTAAAAAAATTACGAACTTTATTAAGATGCCCACGAATGCGAGAGTTTCAGAGAGTTTCATGGATAAAAGAGTCATCTCAAGGATGCAAGCCATTGTTGAATTAAATTTCGTCAGAATTGGTTTAAATTATGAACCGTCAAAATGAGGTATGACTAGATTCAATATGCTTCAAATATAAAAATCAACGAAATAAATCATACTCTAGATGCCCTAGAAAAATGAAAATGAAAATGAAATGATTTATTTCACGTCATTTCGCCACTTATTATAAGTCGTAAGAATCTACCATGAATGTAGGAACACAAAAAAATTTTATAGATAGATAATTGATTAATTATTAGGTGGTAGTTTATATTTCAAATTTAGAGATCCATGATTAAAAGCCAACAGGTATTAAAATATTGTCTCTACCCTCTGACAAAGTTCCGTGGTAGGGCCTCCAAACTTAGAAACATAAGTTAGATTAAGGTCAAATGAGTTACAACTAACTTTTATTTCAGGCAACAATTACAACCCATAGTAACAAATAGATTATTATGACAAAGAATGACAATATGAAACAGAATAGTAACGTTAAATGTGAGACAAAAATTTAAGTTTAAAAAATAAATAATATTAAAAATTAAATGTATTTAAAAAAAAAACTATACTCACAGAATATCTAACTTCCAAGTAATCACACTGGGCAGGTATATCGGGCAGGTTGAAGCAGTAGTTCTTAGTGACTTTCCGTGACTTAAACTCTTTGAGTCCCAGCTCACTGGCCACCGCTGAGTTGAACTCTTGGTATACGTCCATCATTGTCACCTCTTGGTCTGTGGGCTCTAGAGTAATGGGATCCAGTTTCTAAAAAAAAATGTAGCCTTAGGATTGGAAAAAGTATGGATGAAAATGAGTTAGATAAAGGATGTTTAGCTGGTTTAGCATTATTTTCATGGATGTGAAGTAGAAGTTTTAAGGAAGACACTAATCACAGAGAGTATATCTTCCTAAATTTACAAACTAGTGAAAGAAATTGATATATTTTGTATAAGTTGTACGTTCACATTTAAAATTATTTTTAAGTTTTTTATTGTTACCTACCCTTGGAAGGAAGTGGTTTCCAAGATACAGGGAATCCTAGTGTGGAAACCACTGGCCCCACCAGTTCTAACCGAAATTATTGTGACGACTTTTGAAACAAATAAATGACAAAAAAAGCGATACATACAGCATTTAAAGTTCATATTCTCTTGCAACTTATCTTGGTTCTTGGAATTTGGAACCCATTCTGCAATGTTATGTCATAGCCATCCACAGCTAAAATAGCCACTATTTTTTTTAAAATCTACTACAAGTAAGTACTTGACTGCGCTCTCGCCTGACCTGAGCAGGCTTACCTGTTAGGGGCATGGCAGTTATAGTAAACCCATACCCCTATTCGGTTTCTACACGGCATCGTACCGGAACGCTAAATCGCTTGGCGGCAGGTCTTTGCCGGTAGGGTGGTAAATAGCCACGGCAGAATTCCGAACCAGGCCGATTCACAGCTAGTTTTACATCTCATGAAAGAATTTTTACATAGTATTATTAGCTAAATACTCACGTATTCTCTAGGCAACAAGAACAGTTGTCTATTAACATTCTTAACAACCAGACAGCATGACGCACAACCGGCCTTCTTGTTTGAAGGGTTCAAATACACTTTACCAAATAGGTATACAACACCGGGCTTCACGAATCTGTCTTCCCATGCATCTAGCCAGTAGAATTTTAATACCTTGAAAAAATAAATTGAAACATTAGTTTAGTAACTTTAGATAGAAATTGAAACATTAGTTTAGTAACATTTAGGCCCTGTCCTACATCAGCAACAAAGGCGAGAACACGACTCGATACGACGCAATGGATCCACTAGGCCCTAGGGTATGCTATAGCAATTATTATAAGGAACTGGTGGGCCCGGCAGACTTTGTCCTGCCCTGAACCTCGAACCCGATTGCAGCGCCCCCTACCGGGTCCAATTATGAATACAAACCATCCCGGTGTCCAAAAACAACAAAAAAAGAATTAGCGAAATTGGTCCAGCCGTTCACGCGTGATACCGTGACCAAGGGAAATAAGGATTCATTTTTAGGGTTCCGTAGCCAAATTTGGCAAAAACGGAACCCTTATAGATTCGTCATGTCTGTCTGTCTGTCTGTCTGTCTGTGTGTGTGTCCGTCCGTATGTCACAGCCACTTTTTCCCGAAACTATAAGAACTATACTGTTGAAACTTGGTAAGTAGATGTATTCTGTGAACCGCATTAAGATTTTCACACAAGACTAGAAAAAAAACAATAAATTTTGGGGGTCCCATACTTAGAACTGAAACTCAAAAAATTTTTTTTCATCAAACCCATACGTGTGGGGTATCTATGGATAGGTCTTTAAAAATGATATTGAGGTTTATTATATCATTTTTTTCTAAACTGAATAGTTTGCACGAGAGACACTTCCAAAGTGGTAAAATGTGTGTCCCCCCCCCCCTGTAACTTCTAAAATAAGAGAATGATAAAACTAAAAAAAATATATGATGTACATTATCATGCAAACTTCCACCGAAAATTGGTTTGAACGAGATCTAGTAAGTAGTTTTTTTAAAACTTACTACAGGTTTGTACTATTTGAAGCGGGTGGATGAGGAAGGCAGAGGACCGTGTTTGGTGGCGCGCTCTCGAAAGGCCTATGTCCAGCAGTGGATGCATACAGGCTGATGGATGGATGGATGGATGGACAGGTTTGTACGGAACCCTCGGTGCGCGAGTCCGACTCGCACTTGGCCGGTTATTTTATATATAAAGATAGATAGAGCATTTTTGAAAAACAAAAATTTCTTTGGCAAAGTACATAGTGGTATGTCTAAGGGCCAGCGCCCATTGGCGGCACAACACGGCAGGGGATTTTCATGCGGCAATTAGAAACATAATTTTAATCAAATAAATATTATAAATGCGAAAGTTTGGATGGATGTATGGATGTATGGATAGATGTTTGTTACTCGATCACGCTCCAACGGCTGAACGGATCTGGATGAAATTTGGCACAGAGATAGATTATAGTCTGGAATAGCACATAGGCTACTTTTTATCCCGGAAAATTAAAGAGTTCCCGCGGGAACCGAAAAACCTCAATCCACGCGGACGAAGTCGCGGGCATCAGCTAGTAGACATATGACAATGGGGCTGATTCTGTTGTACACAATCTGTACTAAACAAAATGACAGAACTAAAAGTATTGCTAACCCTTTCATAATACATACTCCCTGCGGAAAAGGACAGAACTAGATTTGAAGCTGTCATTTTAGTTTCGAGATTGTGTTATACGGAATTGACCTCATTAAATATGAAATTTCAATTATGCTAATTGTTGGTAAAAACCAGGCTGCGGTATGCTTATCATTGAAATTTCAATTTTATTGTCATACTATTAGAGCTATACTGCTATTCGCCTCATTAAAGCCAGTGTGAGCAGCCCTTAGAATAGCAAAGATAAATAAGTAGTTTTCATTGGACTCTTACCTTCTCCCCATCCTTATTACTTTGTAAAGGCAATTGTACATCACTTTGAACCGTTGCCACAACTTGATTATCACTTTGGTCTGCCCAATTACTGGTTAAAGGCTTCAACTCAGTTTTCACCTTTTTTGTGGGAAAAATTTCAAAATCTTCATTCAAAAACTCTTCAGCTACATCTGTTAAAGTATTAGGAGTGTTAGATATACTAGGAGCCTGGTCTTTGGGTTTAGAATCAGTTTTTGGAATTGCCTTTTCTTCTTTTACTTCCTTATCTTGACAGAGTATTGCATCATTGCTAAAGTCATCAGTGAAATCAATATCTTGTGTGGCAAATTCTTCAATGTCCTGAGTGGCCGAGTCTTCGAGCTCTTGCTTAATTTCCTTGTCTATTTTCCACTGGGGTTTCTTTAATACTGTATGGCCGTTAGATTGTACATCAGTGGTTTTGTTTTGTTCCTATTGTGAATAACATGCATCAGGGATTAAAACTTGTAAAATTGTAAACCTAGCACCTTATTTTTACTGGCTTGGCTTCTTAAAAGCATTTATTTCTCACAACATCAAAAATACTTTGTAGACCAAAGTATGTTTTTTATTACTTTAGAAAGGTATCGCTTACTGTTACGCTAACACTGTTACTTTAAGATAAAATAATAGTATTTTATTTTGAAAAGAATATTTTAAGTGAGTGAAAACAGAAAAAAACTTACTACAATTCCATTTTTTGGTTTTTCAGCAGTTCCTTCAGTTTTAACTACAGGAGTAGGTTTCTTCACTGAACTTGAAAGGCTTTTGAAGTAATTCTGTGCATCTCTTTTACTAGACTCGATGATATTGGTTTTGTTTGGAACTAGGGGTTTTGGCTTGACCACTGAGGCACTACCATCCAAATCTGACATGATATCTGATAAAATATTATCCTCAGATATTTTAACATCCTAGAAATATGATAATTGATTAGTTTCCAGAACAAATGGTGCCTGTAGAAATTAGTTGAGATAAAGTTGTTGCAAAGGTTTAAAGCTTAGAATAAAGGCTCATTAAAGGCTCATTTAGACGGTACCATTTTCTTGCCTGTTGAATACAACAATTGCCAAGAAATAAATGACTTGCATCGTCTGAACAACACGTCACATTCTTGCTAGTAGAGCAAGCAAGGGGCAAGTTTTCCATTCAAAACTGTTCTTGGTTTAAACAGCATATACAATTATTTCTTATGCAAATTTTGCATTGGGATTTTTTCAGTACCTATCCCATAAACACTCATGTTGACGATAAATTTCTATAAACTTGATTACGTCAGCAGATCCGAATTTTAATACTTTTTGAGTCATTTTGAAATCAAACTTTCTTCTCCAGCCATCAACAATTGAATGAAATATTTGCAAACGCAAATGTGTGCAATACTTGAAGCAACGCGCCAGTAAATGGTACAGGAACATACAAGTCTGTGTTTAGACACGTCAAGACTTGAAAGCAATAATCTCATAAACATAATTGTACTGGTGTAAACAAAAGACACTCGCAATTATTTCTTATCAAGATTTGCATGCAATAGTTGCGTTCAATTTTACAATTTCAATCTGTGTGTAAACAGTTGCTTACAAATCTTGAATGCAATTATTGAGCTTAATTAATTGCATTCAATTATTGATTTTGAACGTTCAAGAAAATGGTACCGTCTAAATGAGCCTTAAGAGCTTTAAAAATAGATTATAAGTATAGTACATGACCTATGTTAGTTATGCTATATCAGTTATAACCTCTACTACTGGTTTGAAAAGATTTTACTGAGAAAATCCAGCAAGGAACCCAGAATTATCATGAGTTCATGACTAGCTGTTCTGCCCTTGCATTGCTCTAGTGGAATTTTTGAAAACATACCTCTTTTTTCTTCGTTGGCATAGAACCCAATAGGTTCCTGATGTTGCCTTTCCCAGCAGGCAGGGGAGCGACTTTAGCCTTTCTTTTCTGTCCGCGCCCAGATTCCTTGCTGCCAGAAGCTTCATACGAGTCATCAATCTCATCATCATCAAATATTTCCCGGCCGTCTTCCACATAGCCTGTACCATCTGTAACAGTATGTTTATGAGCAGAACTCTGCCCAGAAGGAAGAGAGAAAAGCAAAAAGCATCCAGTTTTTGGAATTGGATTAAAGGAAAGAAAAAAAGTTCAAGTTGAGACAAACTATGTTATTGCCACCAGGGGTATCTGAGGATGCAGTGCAGGATGTTTATGTAAAACCATCAAAATAATTGCAACATTTTCATGGCTTCTGGAAATCAATCTAAACTTTGTTATAAAAGGGTTGTCTGCTAAGTCTAAAACTTCACTGTTACGTTTGAGGTATATAGTGGAGACGGAGAGGAAGATAAAGAAGATCTAAAAAAACTTACCGTCGTCAATCCAGTCATCTTCCTGCCTCTGCAATACACGTTCGCTGTACTCAGACTCGTCAACTGTATCGTACACATTTTCCATCTCATCCACGTCATATTTATGCTTGGAACCCTTCCCTTTTAGTTGTTTCAACCTCTCGAAAGCCGACAAACGACCATGCTTGTCCACTTTCTGCCGTTTCGCTCTGGAAGCCGCTGTAAACAATCATGTTATCGACTCACTATTTTACCAAACTTTACATAATGTTGGAGTTAAAAATTAAATCACACCTATAGAATCCGTCATGATTTTCAATGTTAATACGTTAAAAGTTAAAATAAACAAATATAAAAAAGCACATTCACAAAAATATATTATTCCATCATGATTGTTTTGATTTAAGACGTTTGACAGTTCAAATTGGCGCGAAATCTTCAGGCGAGGAAGTTTCTTTTTTCATTAGAAACGGCAAAGACGAAAGAACCGACAGTGAAAGAACCTTAAAGGTACCTGTGAAAGGTTTATTACGTCTTTGTGTGTGTTCCGTTATAAGCACTGCGAGCACTGGCAGTGCTCTTTACTGGGGACTTACAGTGCTCGCAGTGTATTTCGGAACGCCCCCTTTGTCATTTTGACGTAGTCAAAGTTTTTCAAGTAGGCGTTTTCGGCGTGCATATTTTCCCTGTATATTATTATTATACTCTTTGTCGGCGTGTTTTCGGCACAGATAGGCTCATAAAGGCTGGAGCCCCGAGCCCACTGTGCCCGAGCCGTAAAGCCAGTTCCAGTACATAATGCTGCGTCCTCACGCTTGGCACTTGCCGCAAACTCCAAACCTCTACAAACGTTTGGCTTGATTTTGGGAATCAAACAGCAAACTCCGCCATCCACACGCTTGCGAACGCGTTAGTATGTTCCAAAGAGTATAATAATATATGGTATGTTCTGAACAGGCAAGCATGACGGACGTCGAGCTTGTGTCGGCTTTAACATTCGGCTTAAGTTATTTTTATTATAAATATAAAAAAGGAGAAACTAAATAAAAGAAAACGAAAAATACGACAAAAAAGATGGTGGATGTTAAAAATTCATAGAAACCTACTAACTAACGTTGATTAGAGGTATTTTATGATTCCATGTGTGTATTTAATTCAATGTATTATTCTTGTACCAGCTGGGTGCCCGAGCTTTGCTCGGTATTTTTTTTTTTTTACTTTTTCTAAGAATTAATCTTAGCTAGATCGATTTATCGCCCCCGAAACCTCCTGCATACTAAATTTCATGAAAATAGTTGGAGCCGTTTCCGAGATTCAGAGTAGGTACCTATAACTCATTTTTTACACACGTCACACAGACGTCTGTTCGCCGCCAGTGCACGAACGCGACTGAGGTCCGCGCAAACGTGTGGACTAGTCGCAAGCGCTTGCGGCAAATTCCCTTTGATTTGTGAACAAAAAACCGACACTCGCCGGATCGGCTACAAGCGCTTGCAAACCTACACAAACCAAGTCAAACACTCTATCCACACGTTTGAATTTGTGATGGTTTGTTGAGGTTTGCCACAGAGTACTTTGTATATAGGTTTGCCAAGCGTGTGGACGCGGCATAAAATAAATTCTATAAATCTCAGATTATATCAAGATTTTATACATAGAAATATGAAGACTATTTATAGAAGTAAGATTGTGTTTTTAATTTGTCACTAGGTAGGATTTTCCTAGTGATGGGTCGGATATTTGTTGATTATGTATATTATTGTATAATTATCATACGTAATCTATCAAATATACAGGGATGATTTTTGTATAAAAAATCGTTTAATAGAGGATGCTTTAGTATCCATAAAGAACCTAAAAGTTTACAGTTACCTACAGTTTATTTTTTATTTTTGGCTGCCTGTTATCCGATCACGTTCAAACCAGTGAATACTTACTATCAAGTTGCAATATGGATTGATTGCAACTTGACATACTTTCTGCCCTGGGATACCTAACTCAGAGAATATTTTTATCCCAAAAATTATAGGGTTCCTTCGGGATAGGTGATGACAGATTTTAACAATAATTATAAAAAATATACAAACCATAGGTACTATAGCTTGGCAAAAAAGTCGTGAAATAAATAGGGGCGCCACTGTCGCAAAATTTTCTTGAATCTAGCAACCCGAACTAGCCCGCATAGTACGACAGATTAGTTTTAATACTTAACTACTTTACTGAAATCAAAGTAGTACATATTTTATTGATTACAAATTTCGTATATTGGATAGAAGCAGGCGTTACTTTGCAGAAGTCCATGATACTGAAAAAACTAGAAGTTTAATTCGCTATAATCCGCCACAGAATGTATAATTCTTTGGCGGATTATAGCGAATTAAACTTCTAGTTTTTTCAGTACAAATTTCTTGTTATTTATTTATTTAATACTAAAAATAATGATAAATAACCTTATTTAAACCCAAATAGCAACTAAATAATTTATAAAAGAAGGTAAAATTTTAACTATATTACTAGTTACTAAATTAATTAAAACTAAAAAAAATCTTTACGTGGTTGGCACCACACTCCTTATAATAATTACGCACGGGGTTATTAATTAAAATGCAGTTTAGTTAGTAAGTTTCAATATATTTTATTTTATTTACATACTACATGTACAAAGAATATAATTTGCCCAAAATATCGTCTTCCAAATATCCCATTTCAAAATGAAATGATGACAGTATAATACCGCAAATATCTAATGTTTTAGAAAAAAAATTAGAAAAAGAATTCTAATTAGAAAAACTCGTATTATCTAGAAATTATTGCATCAGTGTAACAATCGTGATGACCTCTGATTGGCTGCACTTACGGCGTTCTTGGTGTATTAATGCATTTTAACCTTTAGCGGGAGAGTGGAAGCCATTGCGATCGTTACACCAAATCAATTTTAGAGAATACCACCAACTTTCGTAATTATTTGATTATGATTGCTTCATGAAGGTGTAACGGAGGAACATTCGTAAATAGCTAAATACCATCGACAGCTAAAATCATACTCCAGAACCCTTCCTTTGGGCTTTGTCGTAGTCGGGTAAAAATTGGTACAATATAATATCCGATCTTATATAAGTATATAAAAATCTCGTGTCACGATGTAGGTATGTTCGGGATAAACCCTGAAACTACTGAACCGATTTTGATCAAACTTCGTAACTATCTGTAATTTGGTCTAACTTAAAAGATAGGATAGTTTATTTGTTTTATTCTTATAGATAAGTTGGCGGTACGAAGTTCACCGGGTCAGCTAGTTAATTTATAAATATTAAACTTTCTTGTCGTGATAACGCCTATTTCTTGGGGTAAATTTATAGTGGGTATAGCATTTGATTTCAGTCGCCTACATTTGGTGTATTCGTTTGGCAAAAATGAGTCTTCTGTGAAATGTTTTGAGCAAATACGACTGTTATGCCGCGGTATCCTATTAGGTCTTTTTATCATTTCTATCCATTTCCTTTTTATTAGTTCATTTTTAAGGAAATCTACAACATAGAGATTAGAGAGTACATAATACTCGTATGTACGTACTAGTGCAATAATTATATCAATAATCTATTTCACAGCACTAGTAACCTAAAAGCGTTTTGGCGAAATATCATTATTATTATTAAATAAGTATGTAATTGAGTACTTAAACATATTTATTTACTTTTTCTTACCTTTGCTTACCTATTTACTAGTAAAATCCTTAGTCTTAAACAAGAACCATTGCCAAAACTCACCGATGAAACCCGACAGATTCTGTATCATTTTATTTTCTTAAACTATTGGATTTACGTCCCTCAAAGGCACAATACATTTTTTGTGGACACTTGGCTTTGATTTTAGAGCTGTGTGTGTTCCGTTATAAGCACTGCGAGCACTGGCAGTGCTCTTTACTAGGGACTTCCAGTGCTCTCAGTGTATTTCGGAACGCACCCCTTGTGACCAGTTGCTAATCGAATAGACACAAACAGCGATATTTTGTTTCACTCACACTTACGTGATGGTAATAAACAGAAATTGGATAAAATATAGTATTCTTAGTTTTTATTTTAGTCCTACCTCCTTAGACGGCAGTCGTAATTCCTTCCTCCAAGATTTTATACATAATCAAAGTCAGATATAGGGTGTGTTCCGAAATACACTGCGAGCACTGTAAGTCCCCAGTAAAGAGCACTGACAGTGCTCGCAGTGCTTATATCGGAACACCACATAATCTGAGTTCACCACAGAGATATACTTAGGCTGATATTACACTATCATATATATATGATCATAGATAAATGAGTCATTTTTATATGAAGAACATATGATAGTGTAATATGTATATTTGTCTATGATCATAGTTATGGGGTCCTATTTGAAAGCTAGCGTATAAGTAGGATCATATCCGTCATGCGTAGCATCTCTACATAGTCTGTGTATCCGTCTAACCAAAAAAGGAGGCGTCTTCCAAAACAAAGAATTTCGACTGGAATATCGAAACTACAAAAAGACTAATAATTAGCCTCTACGAGGAAAATGAGTGTTTATATAATAATCTGGTCGCCTTGCTACCCACGATCTAACCCAAATTCGTCTTTTATTTCTAGTTTTATTGTTCACCATTTTTTTTTAATGCAATTAACACAATAATTGCTTTCATAGCAACGGGAAACACGGCTAAATCGCTAACCATCTTGATAGTATATGACGTTTATATGATCATATGTGGGTCAATAGTGTATGTAAAAATGAGGAACTGCATTTATATATGATCATAGAACTTGACAGATATGACATCATATATATATGATGAATGATAATGTAATATCAGCCATACTCTATGCCACAAAGTTTTCGCGCCAATTTGTCTCAAGACTTCAAAATTCAATTTTCAAATGTCAATTGTCAACCTAAAAACCTAAAAACCAAGTAAAAACAACGGCAAACTATCAGTGTATTTTGGTTTTATCAAAAAATCTTATAAAATACATGTTATTTTTTTAAAACATCACAATGGCAATGCGTGACTATACCGCCGATAAAGGTAAAGCGATTACTTCAGAAGGAATTCTACCCAAAAAATCCTACAACAATATTAAACAGTTCCAATCTTTCCTGTTGTTTCAGAAAGCTTTAAAAATTTCTTCATTGATTTCTGCCAGACCGATGATGAAGGCCACAAATTCTTCAAATACTCTGAACAGCTCAGTAAAGTTGCTCATAGGGAACAGGTGAGACTCATGTTTTTGTTTTCATAACCTGAATAAAGTTGGATAACAAAAGTTGCTTACTCGATGTGTACTTAATGTGCTTTAATAAAGAAATTGCTAGGATATTATTCTATCAAAGAGAAATTGCTTCTCTCAACACTTACAGTATCTTTGTACTCTGTACCTACTCTCTCTTTTAAAAACAAAGACAAACCTCATAGTCTGTAATCTTAAATTAACCCTGGGGATTCCATTAGGGCCAAATACTTGTTTGCTATCTGGTACTCGGCATATCATCAGTTAAACTGATGTTCAATACAATATCTTATTTTCATGTTCATAGGTATCATTTGTGGTTGAGCTGGATGATTTGAATGAGATGAACGAGGAGCTGGCGGGGGCTGTGATGCAGAACACAAGACGCTACACAAATATGGTCTCTGATGTTGTCTACGAAATGCTCCCGGACTATAAACACAGAGAGGTTTGATATACCATTAAAAAATCAATTCAATGACAAACTGAAAGAAAGTAAAGCTGTATTTTGTCTTTCTCACTCATACAGTGCTTCATTGCTGTTTGTTTGTATGCTTACTTTTTTTTGCCATTTTGATCTATATCCCAAATGTCTGCCATGAAGCTAAGTTTAAAGCTAATACAATGAAAATAAATGGTTAGTATAAAATAGTTGATGATTTTGTGCTGCATTCTGGAATCTATTCATGAAGTCCAGTGTCTTCAGACAAGAAACCTATTCAGATGCAGATCTAGATGCAACATGTCTTTTCTAATGCCTCTTGTGTTTACTACTTGGATATTATATAAATATCATATCTGTAGAAGGTTATAATGTGGACTATCAAGTATATGCAAGTCTGAAGAGTGGGCATATTAATAGAACTACTAGCCCGCAGCTTCGTCCAGGTGTCTTTAAATTCCTGTGGGAACTCCTTCATATGCCAGGATCAAAAGCCTAGCCTATTTCACTCTTTGGTCCTCAACTATACCCATGCAAAAATCATGTCGATACGTTGCTCTGTTGCAGTGTGAATGAATTACAAACAAACACACTATCACATTTGTAATATTAGCATTAATATACTTTACAAAATTAAGCATGCTTTTTAATGTTCTCAGGTAGCGGCTAAAGATACCCTGGATGTTTACATTGAGCATAGGATCATGTTGGAGGCACGGAACCACAGGATCCCTGGAGAGATGAGGGACCCCAGGAATAGATATCCTCCTGAGCTTATTAGAAGATTGTGTGTATATTTTAAACTAGCTTTTGCTCACTAATTTAAATAAAATTAAATGTTTATATCATGTAGGACAACTTGTCCCTGGATGCAACCTATCTTCTCCAAATTTCATCAAAATATATTTGACAGATGGGCTGAAAAAGTATAGCAGACAGATATTTTTCACATTTATAATTATTAATTACTTTCTAAACTTACTTAAATATACATATCAAAAATTTCGGAACCTTATAAAAAAAAATTATTCATTAAATTATTTATTAAAAAAATTAATTCGGAAAATTATAAAATTAGTAAAACGCAAAATGTGTCATTCCTAGTTCAAAGAGTTCCATCGAATATGGGCCTTCGAAAGTAGTTTCGATACTTTAATATATCGCTACTGGATGGCATAAACAGTCGCGTAAAAAGACTGGATTAAAGATGCATATCTCAAATTTCGTCACTGGCAGGTACGTGAACCGTGGCCGAGTGGTCAAGGCGCTCAGGGCGCGATTCCCAGAGAGGTTTTAATCCTGCCGGTTCCGAAATTTTTGATATGTATATTTAAGTAAGTTTAGAAACTTTCCTCGTGTGTGAAGCACTGTAATAAAAATTATAAAATTAATTACTTTACTTTAATTTGACAATATTACAAATCTGTAGGTCTATCTATTTGTTATTTCCAATTTCTAATTTCAATAACATTGATAGTGATGGATTTGGGACCTTAAAAATGCATTAAAAACCGGCCAAGTGCGAGTCGGACTCGCGCACCGAGGGTTCCGTACAAACCTGTAGTAAGTTTTAAATTATTAAAAAAAAACTACTTACTAGATCTCGTTCAAACCAATTTTCGGTGGAAGTTTGCATGGTAATGTACATCATATATTTTTTTTAGTTTTATCATTCTCTTATTTTAGAAGTTACGGGGGGGGGGGACTCACATTTTAACACTTTGGAAGTGTCTCTCGCACAAACTATTCAGTTTAGAAAAAAATGATATTAGAAACCTCAATATCATTTTTGAAGACCTATCCATAGATACCCCACACGTATGGGTTTGATAAAAAAAAAATTTTTGAGTTTCAGTTCTAAGTATGGGGACCCCCAAAAATTATTGTTTTTTTTCTATTTTTGTGTGAAAATCTTAATGCGGTTCACAGAATACATCTACTTACCAAGTTTCAACAGTATAGTTCTTATAGATTCGGAAAAAAGTGGCTGTGACATACGGACGGACAGACAGACAGACAGACAGACAGACAGACAGACATGACGAATCTATAAGGGTTCCGTTTTTGCCAAATTTGGCTACGGAACCCTAAAAACAGCAAACATCAGGGTATCTAAACTGATGAAGTTGCATGCATAAGCTACTTTATGGTTTTTGATAGCACAATTGAGTCACTTACGCTACTCACTTACCCTACTCACGCTCGGTAGCACCTTTGAATAAAATGAAATTAGAATTTTGTAGTGTAGAAAGTAAATTGGAATTTATTAGTGAGAAGTAGAGATAAGGGTTTAATTAAACTGACATATGCTTTCCAAGTTGCAGCATTAAATGGTTTGAAATTATTAAAGTTTGATTGTAAACCAACTTTAATAATCAATGCCAAAGACTAAATCATCATCAAAAATAAAAAGTAATTATTGATTATAATTAATTATCTATTTATTACTTTTAGCGAAGTATACTTCAAAGACATGTCGACATCAAAATCAGTGCCAATAAGAGATGTAAAAGCAGAGCACATAGGCAAACTAGTGACAGTGCGAGGCATAGTGACTCGGTGCACTGACGTCAAGCCCCTGCTAGTGGTGGCTACATACTCCTGCAGTGCCTGTGGGGCGGAGACGTACCAGCCAGTACGGGCATTGCAGTTCACCCCGCCGCCCGCTTGCACGGCTGATGAGTGCCGGCTGAATAAAACTGCTGGACAGCTGCACTTGCAGACCAGAGGGTCTAGGTTCCAAAAGTTCCAGGAGTTGAAGATTCAGGAGCATGTGAGTATGGTTGTGATTATGATGCTAAGAGTCGCTAATGGTTTGCATACTTTCTATTCATCTGTAAATAACAAAAACTAAGTAAAGAAATTTTAAACTAAAAGTAAAGAAAACTTTGTATATGCGATGCTCACATTTATCCATATCCATAGTCTATATGTATATTTAATTTTCAATCAACCCATGGGAACTTTTAAGTTTTCCAGAATGTAGCCAGCTATGTCGTTCCCCTGGACTAAATCTAACTCTGTAAAAAATTTCCAAAATTTGAAAAGATGGGACCTGCAAGCGTAGCAGGACACACAGTTTCGCATTTATAAAAAAAAGAGAAATTCTTTGAATATAAAGAACATTTTGTATGGATTTGTAAAAATTATCTGGGTATTCAGAGAATTTGGCACATCTAATGAAATTTAAGTCTTAAGCGCCCTATATTATACATAGGTAAGGCGCAGGATATATACGAGGCACCGCGGAGGTGCGGCAACGGTGTGGCCTTGGAAGTATGAAAGCGGCGTCCGCGTCTCGCCGCCTCTGTATACCTGGCGTCCCGTCGCTTGCATACATTTTGTATGAATATGATAGTATGAATAGAGATGCATCTCGCCCGCGGTTTTCGCCTCTTGTGTATATCCCGCGCCTAAGACAACTGTGGACCTGTGGACGTATGATGGACCGGACTTTTAAAAAAAAATTTGGTTTCGCCAGTCATCTCCGCTCACATAATCGGCACTTGCCAGGTCCGCCGTTGGCGGATTCGTCGAGGGGGATCATATATCACGCGCCTATGAAATCTGTGGACCTTTGGACGTATAATGGATTGTTTTGTTTCAGTCTGACCAAGTGCCAGTGGGTCACATTCCGCGGCAGCTGTCAGTGTACTGTCGCGGCGACACCACGCGGCGCGCTCAGCCGGGCGACCACGTGGCCGTCACTGGCGTGTTCCTGCCGCTACTCAACACTGGCTTCCGGCAGATGGTGCAGGGTCTGCTCTCTGACACGTATCTTGAGGCTCATGTGAGTTCCTGACATCCTTCACTCCAATTTAGGCTAGAATAACCCAGCTAGGATGGTCCACAGACTTAACTCCAAGTAAGTTTCGATAGGAGAGTTCAGACCGGGGGCCACGTGGCCGTCACTGGCGTGTTCCTGCCGCTTCTCAACACTGGCTTCCGGCAGATGGTGCAGGGCCTACTCTCTGACACGTATCTGGAGGATCATGTGAGTTTCAATCATCCTGCACCTTTATCTAGGCTAGAAAAGTCCAGCTCGAAAAATCTTTAGAGTACTTAAATCTCGACGGAACTCGTCACGGCAGCTGTACGGTGTAATGCACGGGGTACTGTTGTATGTTAACCATATGACTGTAGTTTTCCGAAATGCTCGCGTAAATGATTCCTATTTTCAAAATTAAAGTGTTACCATTTTGATTAACAACATAAAATACAATACTTAGGTCATTAAAAAAATAAAATATTGTGTGTGTCATTTTACGACCGCCGCGCCGTTTTCATAACCTCAATTTACAGTTTGCAAAGTTTGTGGTTTTTCGGGGTGCTGATTAAGAAAATAATATCCATTTACACAATTCGATATTTTCCAGGGTGTTACATGCTTAAATCAAAGCGACGAAGGCGAAATGGCAGAGCCTCTGACTGAAGAGGAATTGGCGGAGTTGGCAGAAGACGACCTTTACTCGAGGATGGCGCGCAGTCTCGCCCCAGAGATCTTTGGACACGAAGATGTTAAGAAGGCACTCTTACTGTTGCTAGTTGGTGGCGTTGACAAGTACGTTAACTATAAAGTAGACATTGCTTTTCTCAATTTGTAGATTTATCTTAATCATATGGAGTTGATCAACTTTGGCCCACCAAGTTGTCTCATCAGTTCAGAGGGATAAATTCGAAAATCTAAGTTTACTTCTAAAAATTTTGCTGTTGACTTTGATCCACTTTTTTATTTTAGTGGGACGAAATATGTTAACATAAAACTCATAGTTGACTCCTCCCTAAAAGGGAAAATTGAGTTTATTAGGTTAAAATTGATTCGTCCTATCAACTGATATAAGTCTGCTGGACAAAGATCTCCTGCATGGGTCTCTACAGAACACGGTCTTGTCGATCCGTTGCTCTGTTGCGGCGTGATGGAAGGACAAACCAATAAACCAACAAACAAACACCCTTTCGCATTTATAATATTAGTATAGACGACCTCCGTGGCGCATGACGACCTCCGTGGCGCAGTGTGTAGCGCTGTTGTCTTAACGTGCGGAGGTCCCGGGTTCGATCCCCGGCAGGGTCAATTTGGGAATTTATAATTTCTGAATTTTCCCTGGTCTGGCCTGGTGGGAGGCTTCGGCCGTGGCTAGTTACCACCTTACCGGCAAAGACGTGCCGCCAAGCGATTTAGCGTTCCGGTACGATGCCGTGTAGAAACCGAATAGGGTTGTGGGTTTAATACAACTGCCATGCCCCTAACAGGTTAGCCCGCTACCATCTTAGACTGCATCATCACTTACCATCAGGTGAGATCGCAGTCAAGGGCTAACTTGACGTGGATAAAAAAAAAAAAGATTAGTATGGGTTTTTATATCTTTTTGTTACATTTTCATCAGGCGTCCGAACGGTATGAAGATTCGTGGCAACATAAACATCTGTCTCATGGGCGATCCAGGAGTGGCCAAGTCCCAGCTGCTCAATTACATTGATAGGCTGGCTCCACGCAGCCAGTACACTACTGGCAGAGGATCTTCTGGTGTGGGATTGACTGCTGCAGTTCTGAAGGTATTTATTTACATCTGCATTTACATCAAAATTTGGCTAAAGGCAGTTAGTTGCAGCAGAGCATCGGGTCTTACTAATATACTACTAATGTAGTACTTACTAATGTATTACTATAGTTAAGGTATAAGGTAAGATTAAAGAGTGCTATTAGAGAACAATAAGATTTTACCTTTATGTCTTCATTATATGATGATACACGTCATTTAGGTTTTTATAAACAAAGTGGGAACTGTCATTTTCCGGGATTAAAAAGAGCCTATATATTACTCTACAGGTAGTCTCAATCATGCAATAAATCACATCAATCCTCCGCCCAGTTAAGGCACATTTGAAGTACAAACATACACTTTCGTATCTATACAAATATTATAAAGAGGTA
This sequence comes from Erebia ligea, assembly GCA_917051295.2. Classification (NCBI taxonomy): domain Eukaryota; kingdom Metazoa; phylum Arthropoda; class Insecta; order Lepidoptera; family Nymphalidae; genus Erebia; species Erebia ligea. The sequence goes on along the minus strand of OU785220.1, from coordinate 16,285,460 downwards.
AAGTTTGTGAGGTTGTGGGGGGGTAATCTCTGGATCTACTGAACCGATTTTGAAATTCTGGTACCAATAGAAAGCCACATTATTTGTGAGTGTCATAGGCTATATATTATATTATCCCGAAAAATTAGGGAGTTCCCATGGGAATTTATAAAACTTATTTCACGCAGACGAAGTCGCGGGCATCTGCTAGTTAATAATAACTTAGTTGTTTTTCTTTGCAATCAGGATCCGTTCACTGGTGAGATGATGTTGGAGGGTGGGGCGCTAGTGTTGGCGGATCAAGGCGTGTGTTGCATCGACGAGTTCGACAAGATGGCGGAAAACGATCGGACTGCCATACACGAGGTCATGGAGCAACAGACTATCAGCATTGCTAAGGTGTGTACTATTGAGATGGTGTTAGGGTGGGGCGCTAGTGTTGGCGGATCAGGGCGTGTGTTGCATTGACGAGTTCCAAAAAGTGCTCAACGCGGCTAAAGAAGTTTTCACTTCAATAAGAGGTTTACATTAGAATGCAACAGCGACATTAAGGTATTTTCAAATTGATATAAATTTTGCAGGCCGGTATAATGACATGCCTGAACGCGCGCGTGTCAATCCTCGCGGCCGCGAACCCCGCGTACGGCCGCTACAACCCAAAGCGCACCATTGAGCAAAACATCCAGCTGCCAGCCGCTTTGCTGTCTCGGTTCGACCTGCTGTGGCTGATACAGGACAAACCTAACCGGTCAGTTGTAAGAATAAACTTTATTGTGTTTCTATTTGAGCAACTTCCTTAAACTCATTTTCAAAGTGATCATGCCTATGCAGGGAAGATAACAGTTTATTTCACTTTATCTTTAATATCAATGCAAAGAACACAGGAACATAGTGTCTCATTATAAAATCTAGCGTAAACTAAGATGAGTCAATGGACCAATAATTCTTAGATATAATTTTATAGTATACTCGTAAGTTTAGGTTAAAATAATGTTACTCATTAGCTTTACTTACTCTAAAGCCGATTGTCCACCGCCGGCTAAACTAAGTGAGTTTAGTTTAGCTAGCATAGTTGAGCTAGTTTTTCATACATGTGCGTCCACCGCAAACTATGCCAGCTAAGCTAACTAAAATATCCCAACTAAGTCAAACTAACTTAGTTGTGTAGGCCGACTAAGCTAAGCCCCTCTCACCCCCTTGCGTTACCCCTCTGGCGCCTTTCGCTAGTGTTGTTTTGTAGTGTGTGATTGTGCGCAGGCAGTGAAACGTAGTTTTAGCTTATTTTTCGGTGGACGGACAACTTATTTCCTAGTTTAACTTGGCTTTGTTCACTGAGCTTAGTTTCTAATTATTTTAGCTGGTGGTGGACGATCGGCTTTAGGCCAGATCGTTACCTTAGTAGGGTATTAGCAGGTACTTTATGATATTAAAAAAATCAATGAATTTATCTATTTAATCTTTAAAAATTGTCTTGCTCATTGCTTAGTCCTACTCAATCATAATCCTACTTATGGTAAGGTACCCATGCAATGCCTCAATTCCAAGTTTAACTGGCCATGTCTTTTTTGTGTTTTTTTTATTAAAGCTTTATTTTTAAAATCTATTTACAATAACTTTTATATTTTCATAAGTGCTTTGTGTGCTTTTCGGGTGTTTAATTTAAATTAATTATGTGACAGAACACGGTTTTCTCGAAACAAATATTAAATACAAAAATATTATATTAGTATATCACGTCGCGGCCGATATAAATTCTATATTGCCATCTCTTTCTCGGTACACTACAGAGAATAAATCTATCCTTCTCATGATCTTCGCATCGTTTTGGACCCAAGTGGTAATCTACTATCTAGTCAATTCCCTCTCGCCTCCTAGTGTACGCAAGTTCCAAGCTCAAGCCTGGCCTCCACAATTATTTGGCTTTCATATGCCCAATTTTTCACCACCCAGGGACAAGGATCTAGAACTGGCCAAGCATATAGCATACGTACACCAGCACTCTATGCAGCCGCCGGGACAGACGCGCGCTCTGCCCATGAGACTAGTCCGCCGGTACTTGGGCCTCACGCACCGCAAACACCCCGCCGTGCCTAGAAACCTCACTGAATATATCGTGTGTAAGTATATAACACAAAACCTACATACACTAGCACTTTGCAAAAGATTCTGGACGCGCTGTATCCTTTGTAAGTACATACTTACCATATACTTACAGTGAGTACATAAGGTTGCAAGATGGCGGCCGAGAGGAATAAATAATTGGGTACCATACTGAGTGGTATATCACTGAATAGATGTTTAATTAAACATTGATTATGTTTTCTAAAATTTACAGCCATAACTTCAGTTAAAACCTGAAAGAACAATGGTCATTTAGGAGTAGAAAAAATCATAAATTGTTACCGTAACGAGACTCACCAAAATGTAGTACATCTATATATCGACGCAAGAAAACAAAAAGGTCGTAACTGACAAAAATGGAATTGTTCAGGAGAGCCCAAAAATGATTTAATAAACTAGAAAAAAAATCATAACTTTCGTTCTACCCGCCCTAGGACAACGATATTTAGACAGCAAATTTGAAAAATATAACCGGTTATATTAATTCAATTAAATTCAACCTAAAATGGCTTTTAAACGTGGTTTATGTGGGTTACACCCTTTAGTGTATTTTTTTCAGGCACCAAGAAGGTTGTAACTGCAGCACCAAATGTATGAAAATCTGTTACTCTATAAAATTTTTAGAAAGTAAAAATGGTGTAATTGATTAGATTTATCCTGTACAAACCATAAAAACGTCGTAAATGTATTAAACAACTTATTTGACGATGGCAATACTGATTTAAGTCCTGCACTCTCCACACTACAAGAAAAAAAATTGTATTAAAAGTGAGCAGAAAAAGAATTTAAGTCAAAAGAAATAGGCTTAAACACTAAAGTAAAACAATATTGAAATTATTGAAAAGGTTTATTTAGCAAATTTTGGAATAAAACGAATGAAACGCGCTTATAATTAACGTATTAAAGATCAAAACAATCATCGTCTTCTACGTCAGTATCAGGCAAACAGTCAGCTTTCTTGCTACTGACTTTTAACTTCAAATACTCATCCGCAAATCTTCTAGGAATAGCTTGTTTCTCTACCAATTTTTTCAAATCAGTATATTTCTGGGTACTGATTAGTATTTTAGAGGAGTATAATGGAGTTTTTAAAGATGAACCCGTTATATCACCAATATGGATTTCCATGGTTTCGGCTTTCGGTAACATCGAATTTTTAACAAACATTGTTTTTGAGTCCTTTTTTTTAAATGTAACGATCGAAATTTTGGAAATTTGTAATTTCTTATTTTTTTTAAAAGTGTGATCGACAATGTTATCGAATCCCAAGAAATCAGAGCAATCCATTACGGTTACTTGGTAGGGTTCCGGGTTTTTTCGTGCCATTTCTATAATCGTGGGCCATTGCGAAGGTGCCCACACTATAGTCTTTCTTACAGAAGATTCAATAGTTGCGTGCATTGAATCTACTGGCATATAAGTATGGCCCGGAATCAAATAATTTATTTGAATCACCTCGAGATTCTTGCTGTGGCTTAATACATATCGCAGCATGGCCAGAACAGTTTTAAAGTTCTTGTTTTGACCGTAAGCAGAATCACAATAAAATATAATTTTGTTTACTTCTTCGCGCTCATCCACACTTTTAATATAATTATACAGACATGTGGCTATCTCATTAGCTCCTCTATGAGCATCAGTTTCTGTCCATACATAAGAAAAGCCCTTTTGAGTACCACTTTCATAAATTGTGAAGTTATATACAGCAATCTTGCGACTGTAATATAACAGCATGCTTTCCCCGTGTGGCGTATTTAAAACTTTTTGTAGATCAAAGCTTGCGCATATAACATTTTTGTTCTTAGTATTTAAACTTTGATGAAATTTAAATCGTTTGTATGATTCATTTTTTTCTTCTTCGTGTGTTTTCAATTTTTCAGTCTCATCTTCATTAAGAACATCAAAAGTTTTAGCTGAAAGACACAAGCTACACTTGTCTTTTTTGGGGACATGAAATCCGATATTAAATGTTTTTTTGAACCACACTGAAAAAACTTTGAAAGACATAATCTTTCTTCCATCTTGAAAATGGTTTTGATAAATGCGATATAAGTTTGAGATGTTCTTAAATTCATTAGGCAAATATAATTTTTTTGAGTCTCTTCTACAATAGTGGGAAGGTAGCAGAGGTAAAGAAAGAATAAATTATTTTCCGTCCTTCAGTACATCATCAGATGTTTTATTATGATGTCCTGATTTCCCTCGCATATCCTCTTTTGCAAATCCATCAACTGTTGAAGCCACTGTATATAAAATAAACTTCTGTGTAATATCTAATGTATTAATCAGAAATTTCTGACAAACTCGTCGTCTCCCTTCATTTTCATTAATATAATACTCGTAAGCACACGATCTATTCAATGACGTGTTTTTGTCTGGCCTTTTTACTCGTTTTTTTATAGCACTTTGAGCTACCCAGTCTTTGCGCCGTTGATGGGTACCTAGATCCCAAAAATATTTGAAAAGTTTTTCACGGCGGTCGTCAGGAATACTTTCACAATTGTTAGGACACTTCTTACCAATACATGGATTGGGCTTCATACGTTTACCTTCAACAACTTCTCCATCTTTATTAACATAAGTTTCTCCTCTCTTCTTTTTAGCAGAATTTTCTCCACTAACCTTAGCTTTGCTTTTCCTTTTCAATGCTTGAAGTTTCATAATGTCTTCCGCATTTTTTTTCTCTTTTTTTGTATCTTTGGATAACTTCTTCGAAGTCTTTTTCTTCTTTCTATTATTTCTCTTTTTGTTTTTCCCTAAAAGTTAAATTGTATTAGGTATGTATTTATTAGTAGGTACTAAAAATATTTTGACCACAATCATAACACAAATAAAGTCACACACAGACACACACACACACACACACACACGCACACACACACACACACACACACACACACACACACAACCACACACACACACACACGCGCACACTCACAAACACACACAGCCACCGAACACCCAACAAACACTATAATTATACAAACAAAAATCAAATACCTTCATCTGTGCTTGAAGTAGATTCCCCCGATATTTCAAAGCTGGAGCTTTCGGAAGGAAATGCTTCATTTAATAATAGTGTGTCCGGGTCATCATCATGTCTGTATCGTCTATTTTATAAATGGACTTTTAGAATGTAGTAAACAACACCATTTTTATTTAAAATATCATTACAAAAAGATGTAACAAACACATTCACTAACATTAATGAACCTTAAAAGAATGTAATTAGCATCACCTAAGAAAGGTAGACCTTGAATAGAGTTAATTGACATGAGCGATAAAATGTCGAGCAGCGAAAACGGCGTAACCCGTGCTTTATGTAAAATAATATTTCTATTTAATAGGCGTTACCTCTATTTCATCATTATTTTTAGGCGGCAAATTAGCGTAATTGAAAATGACACGAAAAGATCGTATTTTTTGTTACTTACGCCGTTTCTTGGTAGGAAAATCTAAGATTGAAGGCCGGAACCGAAAATCCTAAAATCGTTTCTATTCATCGTAGCGCTAAGCGATCCAGATGGTTTGAGGTAGAAAAATTAACTGAATCCAATGGTGCAATAAAAGTATTTTCGTCAAAGGTGTCAGTTACGACCTTTTCGTTTTCTTGCATATAAAATTCAAAGTCCTGACTGACTGACTTATATATCAACGCGCAGCCTAAACCGCTGGGGTTAGAAACTTGAAATTTTTACAGTAGGTTCCTTTTGTGTCGTAAGCGCTCACTAAGGAAGGATTTTTCAAAATTCCACCCCTAAGGGGGCGAAATAGGGGTTGAAAGTTTGTATGGAAGTCCGTCATTTCTCAAGTTATATCCATGAAACTTGGTATTTATGCTACGGGTAAAAAATTAAGAAATACGTGTTTCACAGTTTTTGAAAATTCTACCCCCGAAGGGTTTAAATAGCTGATGAAAGTCCTTCATTTCTCAAGATATTTCTCAAGTTATATCAACGAAACTTGGTATTTTGGCTTTAATACAAATATTGGATATTCATCAGTTTATTTTGAAAAGCCATTTTGTTTTATCGTGTAATGCGCGCTCTTGACGACTGAATACAATAGTGAATACGTGCTCTACAAAAAAGCTAATAATTAATGAACTAGACGTTGAATTCGCTATAATCCGCCACAGCAGACAAATCTACAGTACAGTACAGTACAGTACAGTGCGTGTCTTTCACCAATAGCATGTAAACACCCACCACCCAGGAATTCGCACCGGCACAGCCCACGCCACACAAACCTCCAAATCACTCTCGACGTACGTTTCACTTCGAAACCGGAGCATCTTCAGGAGATATTGACTCGACAATGCACGATTAGATTATAGTAAAGCATTGTCGAGTTTATTCATTATCATGGACTTCCGCAAAGTAACGCCTGCTTCGATTCAATAAAAAATAATTGCCAACTTAGCATCGGTTAAGAGAGATTTAGTCACTCTATATCAATTTTCAGCATCGTACGTAGAGTTGAGGCGGGAAGCTCGGAACGCCCGTGACGTCACGTTCACGTCGGCACGAAACTTGCTTGCCATTCTCCGCCTATCTACTGCACTGGCGCGACTAAGGTAAGCATTCCACTTCTAATAAAATTGCGATCACGGCTAGTATCTCAATCATACTAATATTATAAATGCGAAAGTGTGTTTGTTTGTTTGTTGGTTTGTCCTTCAATCACGCTGCAACGGAGCAACGGATCGACGGAAAATTAAGAAGTTCTCGAATAAAAAAAACTTAAACCACGCGGACAGAGTCGCGGGCATTAGCTAGTCTCGAATAATTTACGAAATATTATTATTATTATTATTAAATCTTTATTGCACACAAGAACACGAAAATAAACAAGACATTAAAACAACGAACTAGGACTACACAGTATGCAAAGGCGGTCTTATCGCCTAAGGCGATCTCTTCCAGACAACCTTTGGTGACAGGATACGAGAATACAAACGGGATGGTGCGCAAACTTTAACTCGGATTTTTAATTGCGTGGAATTCTGACGTTTCTTGACGTTTCTTGGTTAAAACATTTTCCCCAAAAAAAGGGTAACAAATTCTAATAAAATATAAGTAATGCTAATGGATTCTAAAGATTAAATCTATAACAGTGTTAGTTTACATTAAATTGTTAATTACTTAATTAAGTAATAGAGCACTATTTTAATTTCAAGTGACAAACGTTACAAATATTTTATATTTGCATACATAATATTGTGCACACATGTAATTACATGCATTAGCAGATATTATACACTTATTACCGACTGAAACTGAAAGAGTCTTATGCCCGTTTGCACTAAACTTAGGAATCGCCTAATTTCCTGCCCAACTTGTTTAGGCTTATCCTAGCGTTTAAAAAGCTTGCACTAACCTTAGGCCATTCCTAAATCCACTTAGGAGATGCCTAACTTTATGAGCCCGATTAGTAAGCGCCCAAGCGTTAGGCGATACTTAAGTTGAATTTTTTGTAGTCTGTGGACCATTTTGTTGTCATTATTATTGGTCTCACGGTTGATATGTACCTACTCTGTGGTTGATAGGTATCACAACCACAGAGTACCTACATTGTTATTGTGATTGTTATTTACATGCAGGCGTAATTCCTTCTTCCATGGTTATTTAGGTAGAACACTACACTGATCACAAGCAAAATGGCACAAGATTTATTAGATTCTTTCTCCTTCTTTCTCATTATGTCACCACTGGAATTGTGAATTTGGGTGATTTTTGCCCAAGCCTGTTCTTTCTCTTTATTTGATGCAGTATCGTGTGCTGTTACTTTGGAAATAATGCACTGCCCCTCTTCGCACAACAACCGTACAAACCGCAACTTCTCCTCTGCCGTAAAATTGGCAGTTCTTTTTCGTTTATTTATTTGTCTTTCCATTTTAATTGCTGATTTATAAAATCCCGTAAAATAAATAACCTTCAACTCCACGTACATAATGTCACCTGTGCAATATATAAACCAATAAAATAAAATACACCAATGTTTTAGCTTTTGTCTCTATTCAACTCATGCCTGAGGTTATGACAAGATAAGGTAAAAAAATATTCTAGTGTTTACATTACTTTGCAAGATATATTTTTTTTAAAAAACCATAAACAATCATTCATTCCATTCGTTCCTAGAGATGCCTAACTAGGCAATGCTTAAGTTACGACACAGCAAGGACAAGACTGTCAGTGCAAACGATTTTTTTTGCTAGGCCGTTCTTAAGCCTAGGTGTATCTTAACTAGGACAAGCCTAACTTGAGTTTAGTGCAAACGGGCATTAAAGTAATTAGAAAGAACAATTTTGCTATGAAAGGATAAAGAAAAATCCAACAACTAATAACAGTAAACATTTTGTAAATAATGAATTATTAAAATAATCATCATCCTCGTCATCGTCACTGACATTTATAATGAAAGTATCACAGACACTGTCAATCAAATGGTCAAAACGGCATAGTTTGTCCTCTTTTTTAATAACATGTGCTATGCACTCTTGCCATTTCAGGATGACGGCCGACAGACGCCTAGAAGAAACTTTTTTTTTTGGAGTTTACCTCCTTTAGAATCGATTATAAGCCCGGGGTATGAAAAATGGGAAGTAAAATCAAATTTTCTCCGTCACGTTATTGACTTTATGTTTCCATGGTAACACTTGTTCATGTTTCCATGACTATGTAATATATTTTGATGAATATATTTAAATTATATAATTAATATAAATAAATGTATTAAGTATCATTTCAGTAATATAAAAAATGCGTTCATTTACCCTCCTTTACTAATTTATATATTTTACTAGCTGATGCCCGCGACTTCGTGCGCGTGGATTGAGGTTTTTTGGTTCCCGCGGGAACTCTTTAATTTTCTAGGATAAAAAGTGTGTTATTCCAGACAATAATCTATCTCTGTGCCAAATTTCATTCAGATCCGTTCAGCCATTCTGGCGTGATTGAGTAACAAACATCCATCCATCCAAACTTTCGCATTTATAATATTAGTATAGATAATCTTTCGTAAAGAGTAAACTCCAGTCATGCGTTGGACTGACAAACACAATTATGTTTTTAGTGAAAAAGCTATTCCCTCTTTCGTTTGCCAGGCTGATCTCTTAAATGTTATTAAATATCAATATTGAAACAATTAATGTGGGAGAAAAAAGCAAAACAACTGGTCACACCACGCATGAGTAACAAACCTTTTGAACTGAAAATTAGAAATTATTATTTTCGACACTTTTATGTTCATTAAGTTTTGAGTCAATTTGTAGTTGAAGGTAATTTTTTTTTAAATATATAGGCTAGCGCTTGGCTGCAATCTGACTTGCTTGCAAGTGGTGATGCAGCCTAAGGTGGATAAATAAATTTAAGTGGATAAATTTATTGGGCATAACTAGCAAAGAAAAGCATAAATGTAATAGAAATGTCGTGGACGAGTTGACAGCAGAACAAGGGATTACTGTAGGTACTCCAATCGCCCGCTTACTATTGTGAGCTTTTGGGCTCAAACTTGGATTGCAATTTGGATGTTGCAAAAAACAAAATGGTTGAAGTGAAAGAGCTTTTGGTTGAGGGAGCTAACGTCACCTCAAACAAATGGCTAGAGTGCATAGAACATGTAATTAAAGAATATGTCGTATTACCCACTTGATTGACAGTGTCTGTGGATGACGAGGATGATGAGGATGACGACGACAACGATGATCATGATGATTTTATTTAATACTGTATCAAGCATTGCACGCGCGGCTCGGCCTCGAATACTTTCGCTTACACATCGACTAAACTTCTCGCTCGGAGCGCTTCGACCAACGTGTCTCTGCGAAGAACAAAGCGGCGGAGCCCTATATAAGCCCGAGCGCGACGAAGATATTAACTCCATTCGCTAGTTAGCGACCGTACTATCAGAAGTCGCTGCAGTCGATTCTCACGTCTAAATCTAGGGAACCTAGGCTTTAGCTAGATTCCGTTACTTATTATAAGCTAGGTCTAGGAGATCGATAGCCGTACAATACATACAAGTTACTGTCATTGGCGTTTCTTTTACTTCTACCCTACAATACTTAATTATTAACTAGCTGATGCTCGCGGCTTCGTCCGCGTGGAATAAGTTGTGTTCATTGCCTTCAAAAAGGATCCATACTTCCATACTAATATTATCAATGCGAATGTGTGTCTGTCTATCTGTCTGCTACGCTTTTCCGGCCCATCTTTTCAACCGATTTTGACGAAATTTAGTATAGAGGGAGGTTGTATCCCGGGGAAGGACATAGGCACTATCCCGGAAAATTAAGAAGTTCCCGTGGAAATCAAAAATCCTAAATCCACGCGGAATCTAGTTTGTAATATTAGTAAGTATGGATAAAGTTTATTATTATTGGTTGTTGTTTCTTTATTTAATCTTTTATCCTTTCTTAGCAAAGTTATTACATAATTCATAAGTACTTATTTGGATTTTGCTTGTGACAAATGATAAACTATTTATTTCTTGTAATAGGTGCATGTGATCAATTTGCTTCTTACAGTAATTTTTAACCTTAAAAACCTAAGTCTTGAAATAAAAAAGGCACAAAAAATGTTTGTGTCAACTGAACGTCACAAACGTCAGAATTCCACGCAATTAAAAATCCGAGTACAAACAATATTACCTACATATATACATTCATAAATAAATATTATACTATATAATATAATAAATATGAATAAATAAATAAAATAAAAAATAAAATAAATAAATAAAATAAAAATAAATATTTAATATAAGAAATATTTTTAAAAAGAAGACATCGTATCCTAATATAAAGGTGATTTCAAACCGGCGAGGCGAGGCCTGGGCGGGCGAGACGTCCCGCCCATCTTTGGTGTAAAAGGTCTGGATGTGCGAGGTGAGAATTGAAATATTTGTTGATACTACATTAAACCATATTGCTGCATGAATAGAGTATTTATTCCTTTGCAAAAGGCTACACATATTTTCCACCGGCCTTCCAATTTCCTTCACTTCACGCCACAACTCGCCTCGCCGTAGTAAAAGGTCCTGCGAGATTTCAATTGGGTATTTGACTACAATTCAAATAAATTATGTTGTAGTGATTATTAACTAGAAAATCTCCCAAAAGTCGTAATTTCCACGTCCCCTGATAGTTTTATGTTGAATAACCATTTTAAACAATCGATTAACGTTAAAAAAAAGCGTCGAACTTTAATGACGTCACATTTCAGAATTTCATGTAAATCCTATATGACGCGTTTTGACGTTTGCTGATTTGACTATTAATTGTCAAATACCCAATTCCTGCCCACCACATCCACGTCTCGCCGGTCTGAAACCACCTTTACGCTCACGTACACTCTGTAGTTGCTTTAAATGCAGTTTGCATTTTTTTAAATAACAGAGAGACAGAAAAAATATGAATAAATCTGTCTTTTGCAGTGTTGTTTTACGAGTCATATCTTTTATCTTGGGATTTCCGGGATTCATCCATATCCCGGAAATATAGTGTGTCGTTCCATTTTTTTATCACATGAGGTAGGTTGTTGCATATGTCAATATATTAATTTTAGTATGTGACATACATTTTATAATCAGAATTCAAGGTTGTACAGATAAATAACAATATTATTAAAAATTATGATTTATAATTTATTTTAAATTGTTAAACTACGCTTGGTTATAACTTTTTTCTGAATGAGTCGGACTATAGTAAGGTTTAAATGGAAAAAAACCTTGATAAGAATACCCTGTACGAACGTGTATAATACGAAAGTGTGTCAGTCTGTCTGTCTATAACCTTTTCATGGCCTATCTGTTTAACAGATTATTATTTATTTGAATGTTTACCTACGCTTGGTGTAAGTGGAGTCAACTATTATATTTGAATTTGAAGGGTTGTTTGGTAGGTGTTTGTTTCTGATGGCAAGTTAGCCTTTGCGTGCTATATCTCTAAGATGGAAAAAACTGGCTTACTGGGTAAGCCACCGATTAGGGGTATGGGAGTTTAAATCCATACCCCTAATCGGTTCTCACGTGGCATCGTACTGGGACACTGAAGGGTTAACTTATTTTCACTGAGTAAAAAAGAAGTTAAATTAATCCGGATACGATCATAATATCCCAATGAAACCACTACTTTAACGTGATTAATGTAAACGGGTACTATACTGCAGAAAGAAGTATTAATATTTATCATTTGTTCTTAGATTGTCAGATGTGGTGGAAAAAGAAGATGTATCGGAGGCAATTCGCCTCGTGGAAATGTCCAAACAATCATTGACCCATGTAGAAGAAAATACTCAGAGGTTTGTATACTCCTAAACAATATTATTATTTCAGATTATCCGATCTGATATCCGTGAAAATGCGTGCCTATGTGGGGTGTCATTTTATTTCTTTGGCGATTTTCAAACAATACGTAAAATAATACTTAAAATTAAACTGTAGGTGGACGATTTCCATTAAAACACATGAAATTTTTCAAGGAAGTTTTATTATCGATTTAATTGAGCCCAAAAGTTTTTTTTTTAATTTTTCCGTCTGTCCCTGTTAACGTATCATGCTGTAACTACTATACGGATTTGAATGCAACTTGTAAGAATAAACCAACTTCTTACTTCCAAATAAACTTAATTATTGTTGTATCGGTTTGAAATTTTGCAATTGTATGTAGTACCGATGGCAATACAATTATTTGGTCCCCTCGAACTGATAAGCCCCCCCGAATGTGTCAGTATCATAATCGTAATCGTTTGTCAAGCGGATAATTTGATCTGTTTATGGATTTCATAGACGCCTGCACGTCTGAAAAGCATGTATGAACTTTTTAAACATTTCCTAGTTCGAGTAATACGTTTTAAGCTGTCACATGTGTGATGTTCTATTCTCAGGGAAGGATCACTAAATAAAACCACAGAATAAAACACGTTAGCTGGTTTCATTCAAAAACTATGATGTATTGACAACTGTCGTTTATGTCATACATATCACAAAATGATTATCTGATATTGGAACCAAGAGATGTATAAGTGGACCTCTTTAATGGTTTCTAGTAAATCCCTCGGGCTTTATACATTTGGTTTGTTTTAACGATTCCCATATACATAATGGGTACCACTACAACCCATTAACGTCCTACTGCTGGGCACACGCCTCCACTCTCATTCCTATGATGCCAATGCGGGCTGCCGAGCTTTAACGACTATTATCATGTTAGCGATAATAACCGGGACCGAAAGCACAACGTGCTCGGCACATTATGCGTACAATAAGCGTGTGTTTTTTTAAAACTAAGTTTTAACTTGTTATTCTAATAGGGGAATAAGCGCTACGGACCGCATCTTCGCGATCGTCCGCGAGCTGGCGGGCACTAGTGACACGGTGAAGATTGCTGACGTCATCGAACGCTGTGTCGACAAGGGCTTCAAGCCTGACCAGGTAACCTAATACATCACTTCAACCCATTGCCGGCCGGCTCACTACCGAGCACGAGTCTCCTCTCTGAATGAGGCCATAGTCCACCAAGCTGGCCACGTGCGGATTGCCAGACTTCACACACCTTTTGAGAACATTATGAAGAACTCCCCGGTTTCTGCAGATTTCTTCACGATGTTTTCCTTCACCATTAAAGCAACTATTATTCGATTATTATTATTATCTAACTATATTATTAGTGATTTGTAATATCTCAAAAAGCTTATTATTCTAAAAAGTTTGAGATGCGTGCCCGGGGATCGAACACCCGACCATCCGAATAAACAATAAAAAGAGGCTTAAAATACTTTTATCTTTGTCGTAGTCGGGTAAAAAATACATCAAGTTGAAGTCGGAAGCATGTATTTCACACGCATCCCATACTAAACGCGCGTTTTGACGTTTGATAAAGAGTTGCTGATTCGATTCAACGGTACCATCCCTAAATTTGCAGCTAACCCTTTAACCTGTAATAGAAAAATGTAACGGTTAAGTCACACAAGTAGGGCTAACATGCGCAACGAGTAAAATGATGTCTACCCGTTATCTCTATTTGTCTACCGAATCTACCATGGTTACACATTATGACTTGTCTCGTTACGTCAAAAGAAAGATAAAAGTAATTTTTATTATTTGTGGTATTTTTCTCTACGAACCCTTACATGCCGACTAATTTTTTCTCGTAATAAACCGGATTTTGTGCATGTTAGGGGTAAACGAAAAATTAGCCGGCAACGACAAAATCTCTCTCTCTCGTCGCATCTCGTTGTGCGCATGCTAAGCCTGCTGACATTACGTGACAATATGAACTTTTGCGCGTTTGAACAAGTCGCAGTGTCGCGCGACAGCAGCGCGGTTGCAGCGCTACACGTTCTAATGTTCTTATGAAGTTACATAACTTATCGCGGCTAATTTTATAGGTTTTAAGTTTAAAACTTTCCATGACCAAAAATTTTAATCTACTATTAGATGCAAAGACTGATTGTCCATTACACACACTTCAATTCAGCAAATTACAGACAGACACAGGTCATTATCGTAACGCCATTCCCGCGTGAACCATAGATCCATCTGTCACGCAATTACAGATTACAATACAATGAAGGTCGAGCCACAGACTCGACTAGTCAGAGCAGTACGGCAATAATACTATTGTCTCTCTCAGACTGGGCCTAACACTACCTATTGGTTTTCAGGTTGATGCCTGCATTGAAGAATACGAGAATCTCAACGTATGGCAAGTGAACCAAGTGCGGACCAAGATCACTTTCATGTAGTGTGCGATTAGTTTTAGATTATTTATTGATGTAAGGATTACCTCTGTCCCTAAATGTGTGTTATGCGACTGATTGTATTGTGAATAAAGATAATTTCCTTGAATTGCTTTTGGTGTCATTTTTCTTACGGTAAGGTGTTATTTTAGTATGGCTTGGTGGTGGTATTTTGGAAGTGAAAACTTCTTTAGCCGCGTTGAGGACTTTTTGGTAGGGGAAAATCCTAAGGATTCGCGTCACCGAATTGCTCGCGACCGTAGACAGAGAAAGAGATATACTCTATGCTCGCGACAGTATATCTGTAGCTATACAGGTGACGTATTGTGCAACATTAGTGCTGCATTTAGTTTTCACTTCTATCGGCAGTCCCTATGACTGCCAATTTTTTTTTTTATTAACGGTTGACGCACATTGATAAAATATCTTATCCTCAGTCTAGCATCATTAGGAGCTCTGACGGTAGGCTCGTAACTAGCCATAGCCGAAGCCTCTAACCAAACTAGAGAAAATTCAGAAATTGTAAATTCTGCCAGGGATCGAACCCGGGACCTCCTTCTTATGAGACAAAAGCGCTCACCACTGCGCTAGGGAGGTCGTCAAATTACATAAATTATATTTATTTCATTAAACTCGTTAGGTAAAACCATGGACGTACCAAATACATATAACATATACCTTCGTGGGTAAAACTTACAAAATTGTGTGATATTTTTGTACGAAATAGTGACCTGAAAGTAGGTACTTACTTACACTGTTCGAGTGGAGCTGTACACCTATAACGTTTTAATTGCTGCGAAACTGCAATGCAGATTCGAAACCAACTACTGAATTTTAAACAAAATTCAACATTTTGCCTCTTTACCTACAAAAATTCGGTCACGAAAGCTAAACTAGTGAATGAACGCTCTGAACATAAATTTCGTGAGGAAATAAATGAATGATCAACTAAAAAGAGTAAATCCAAATTCTATAGACATATGCTCGTGTACATAATATACGATTTTCGGGAGAAAATTAGGTTCTAAGTGTAAATTGGAGTCTTCAGTACCTAGCGCTATAAAGCTATTTATCTACACTAATGTTATAACATTCTACTTATGTTTCCAATACTTGACTTATAATTACTACTGTTATAGCGCAGATAACAAAACACTCAATTTAAGCAATTTCACATGATGGTATAATATCCACATCGATATCGTAAAATCTCATTATAACATCAATAAAACGCGACCAATTAACCTGGCGAGCCTTATGTCAAAATCCTCATACAAGTTGTATAAAATTTTGATATTAGGCTGGCTTTTGAAAACAGTTGGGTTATACGTGAAAACTTCGTCGAAACTACTAAACTTACATACACAAAACTCTTTGGTAAGATCTTGTGCCAATTAAATAAAAAACGAACAGCACGCGCTCGCTCCTGATTGGCCCTGCGCGCGCAGCTGCGCTCTCATTGGTTAGATTTTAATGACGGCAAGTTCACTGTGACAATACACGTACGCGATAAACTATTGTCAGCTTTTACTCTTGTTGTTTGATAAATTGCATTAGTGAAGATAAAGTAGTGTATGCAACTGCATATAACACGGGTATTAAAACACTCGTTACTATTATGAAACTCGCTGCGCTCGTTTCATAAACTCACACTCGTGTTTTAATACCCTTCATTATATGACAGTTGCATAAACTACTATTATGCAGACTGTTTCCGAATATAAATTTTGACGATGATTGTTCTAGGTATGTAGCACATTACGAATATAGTCTAGTTAGAGTTCCGTAGCCAAATTTGGCAAAAACGGAACCCTTATAGATTCGTCATGTCTGTCTGTCTGTCTGTCTGTGTGTCCGTCCGTATGTCACAGCCACTTTTTTCCGAAACTATAAGAACTATATACTGTTGAAACTTGGTAAGTAGATGTATTCTGTGAACCGCATTAAGATTTTCACACAAAACTAGAAAAAAAACAATAAATTTTGGGGGTCCCCATACTTAGAACTGAAACTCAAAATTTTTTTTTTCATCAAACCCATACGTGTGGGGTATCTATGGATAGGTCTTCAAAAATGATATTGAGGTTTCTAATATAATTTTTTTCTAATCTGAATAGTTTGCACGAGAGACACTTCCAAAGTGGTAAAATGTGTGTCCCCCCCCCCCCCTGTAACTTCTAAAATAAGAAAATGATAAAACTAAAAAAAATATATGATGTACATTATCCTGCAAACTTCCACCGAAAATTGGTTTGAACGAGATCTAGTAAGTAGTTTTTTTTTAATAATTTAAAACTTACTACAGGTTTGTACGGAACCCTCGGTGCGCGAGTCCGACTCGCACTTGGCCGGTTTTTTTTAGTTAATATACAATAGGTAAACATTACAAATAAATAAAATAAAATAAATAAAATCTTTATTTGGAATTACCAGACACTGAAGTTACAAACACAAACTTACTAGTAGAAAAGAAAAAGAAATAACTTTTGAATAGACTAGCAACCACTCTTAACTCTTTATCCAATACATAAGTCCGCCGAATTTTAATCATTCTGTACGCGCTATAATCTCAAAAGGGAGATGTATAATTGGATTTTCAATCGGTTTCTACTACTAATTACCTAGAATGAAATTGCGACGTTTATCTAAGCGAATTCTTTTTCGTGACGTGAAAGTAGGAGCGAGCTTAGACCGTCGCGGTCGGTTCCGGCGAGGTGTTACAGTAGCATTGTTGTTTGAATTTCTCGCTTGTATTTTTACTTTACCTGGATTTTTCCATTATGGTCTTTAAATTCAGTGTCATAAGGACTAGAAATATGAGTGCATGCAGGTTGGCGTGTTGGTACCTAAGGAGTTTGTCGTTCAGCGGATGCTCATTGTGGCGAGATATAACCGAGGCTTCATTTCGCTGGTAAACGCGCAAAGGTAGCGTAGGTATAACTAGCTGTTGCGAGATTTTACAAAGGACTAAAGGAAACTACACCTAGGTATACGATGGATTCGTATATGGATGGATACGTATAAGTACCTATACGTAAGGGATGAGGTGAGCCTGGGGCAAATCTGTAGTCTGTACTTTGAGTATCACGGAGGCTGATATTTCAACATCAAAGAAGATTTTGACCGACACTGCTGTGACCACCATAGGCAACAAGGTAGAAGGATGGACGTGGCCTAAAGGACAAGCAAACTGATCCAGATGACGTCCCGACGTACGCGGTTCAGGGGGTATACTCTCTTTCTCTCAAACGAAACTTCGCAAACGAACGTAGGTACCTAATTAGTCGGTTATTAGACCCACACAAAATCGTTCAATCCAGTCGGTCACGAAAATTTTCTATGGATCCGTACTACGTCTGCGTGTACGAAAACGAAATAGAGAGGAGCATAGAGATAATATTATGTAAGAGAGGAGTTAACGAAATTTCGTTCGTTTGTTTGCGAAGTTTCGTTTTAGAGAAAGAGAGTAGACCCCCTGGATCTTAACAAGCTGTCGCTTGTGACATCCGACCATATGTGGATGTTACTCGGCTGCATAAGGACATGCAATTGTTGAGAGCTGACATGACTGATATCAAGAATCAATAGCAAACATAGCAAACTGTTTCTACGCTAAGCAAGGAATTGGCCGACTTGCGCCAGAAAGTTGCTGATAGGAACAATACGCCGTCGCCGTCACAAAATGTGAACACGAGGCGCGGCGGTATAAACGCATGGATCCAATTTCGCCACTGCAGCGATGCATTTGCTTTACTTAGGGAATCGCTTAAGGTTATTGATCTCGCCAATAAACCAACTTGTGCGAAAACAATACTGAAGCCTGCGACAACAACTGCTAGGCTAGACGAAGAGAGAGAAATTTGTATGTCGATAGGTACTCAAGTTGTAAGGTAGTGAATCTAGTGTGTTCCAGTCCGCGTAATTCAATTTCGCTGCGGGTTTTTAAAAAACCATTTTCGATGTAGGTCATAGCGTATGAAACAGGTCACGAGGCGCAACGGGTTACAGGCCAGCTATTATGAAGTTTAAATAAAATCTTAATCAAGTTAATAACTTTTTTATAGTGGCTAATATTTCTAGATGCTCATATTAGGTAGGAAGGCAGTGAATGGAGGTGCGAATCTATCATTGCGAAGGTTCAGCCAGTAGCGCCATTTGGATGCCTAAAATAAATTTTCCGTTACAATAAAGTAAAAAATTTCGATTTCAAAGAAATTAAAAACTAAGTAAGTTAATTCCAAGATTATAAAAACATTCTCCATATTTTCACAAATAGTTAGTTGTTTGACTGCGAAAATGAGGCGAAAATCGATCTCGAAAAAATAAATAGGTACTTATACTCCACTCGTACTTACCTACCCATATGGGATTTGTAGTAAGTATGGTTTAATTTGACGTATTAAGTAGGTATGTATATAACGTTACGTAACTAAATCTAAAATGTATCTACAAATAACAGTCCACCCTTAGTAATATACGAGTTAATAAGTAGGAGCTACGCAGACACTTTTGCATTTAAAATATTCAGTGGGGGTTACTACCATCGCTAAAAGCTGGGCTAAGCTAAAATTACAGTTTTATGTCACGTAATGGTCACGTACCTTGACGCCCCTAAAATAAGGATTATAATTCAAAAACACGAACGTCAACAATATTAAAACAATACGGATTTATACAAAGATCTAAGCGATGGTAGCCCCCTGTTTGTGAACGTTCCTAACTAATGCAGAGTAGAATAGTACGGAGTAGACTAGAATCCTCCAGTCCCCTTTCTTAACTCGAAAAAGTTAAAAGATCAGAGGTCACGTACGATTGCGTATCGGCGTGACAACGACGCGCTGCTTTCGCTTATAAAGGCACAGATGCCAAACGTGCGTGCCTTTATAACATTCTGGGTTAGACGTGGCGTGCTAAAGCTACTAAGCTGAATATTCCACTGAAAGGTATCGAACAACATATAAGAATACTTACTAGCTGATGCCCGCGACTTCGTCCACGTGGTTTGAGGATTGCTTAAGATGTGATGGATCTTCTTCTGAACGTTTCATGGGGCATTGAAAAGAAATTCCCAATCTACAGCGTTCTAAATTCAAATAGTAGATTATTAACCAAGGGGATAAAGCAGTGTCTTCTGTCGCGGGTGACGATTTAAATCGCGAGCGTAACTCGAACGACTCGAGGTTTACCCCCGAGCGTAGCGAGGGTGTTAAAAACTTAAATCACGAGCGAAGCGAGGGATTTAAGACGAGTCCTGAGTGTAGCGAGGGATTTAAGTTCACCCAAGACTAAGACAGCTTTATCACCGAGGAAAATACTCTACTTTTCGTACCATTTGCGAAAAAATTAACACTTGATTTAACATCGTAACGTATTTTTAGAACATTAACTTATTTATAAAAATAAATTAAAATAAACTTAACGTTTATGTATTTGAAGAAAACAAAAACGCGGCAAATTCCTAGACTAATATTTTTTTGTCGGAAAAGCAAAGGCATCATGCTCATACGGCCTCGTCGGTTTTCTCATTTTATTTAATAATCTTAACTGCATAATAAATGCGTAGGTATTCCTTTTTCAAAAAGATGTATACTTAATGCTTTATATATACAAACTCAATGGTGTAAACACGGATGTAGTTCAGTATAAATTTCGGTAAGTATTCGTATTTTTTTTTTTTTGTTTTTTTTTTTTCCACTACAAGTTAGCCCTTGACTGCGATCTCACCTGATGGTAAGTGATGATGCAGTCTAAGATGGTAGCGGGCTAACCTGTTAGGGGCATGGCAGTTATATTAAACCCATACCCCTATTCGGTCTCTACACGGCAACGTACCGGAACGCTAAATCGCTTGGCGGCACGTCTTTGCCGGTAGGGTGGTAACTAGCCACGGCCGAAGCATCCCACCAGGCCAGACCAGGGAAATTCAGAAATTATAAATTTCCAAACCCTGCCGGGGATCGAACCCAGGACCTGCGCACGATAAGGCAACAGCGCTCAACACTGCGCCACGGAGGTCGTCAAAAAAAATTAAAATCACATTCTCCCCCTAGAGGATGAATGAAATTCAGTACAATATTCTTTCCCTGTTTTTAACAGATTAAAAACGACTATTGTTATGTTCGCTTTTTGTGGCATAGAATGTCACTTTTTTGAGCAAGTGGTACGAAAATACTTTTTCTCACTGAGTGAACAAAAACTCACTGGGTTTAAGCAGCAAAGGCGCGGTTTTCGAGTTAGAGAGGTGAAAAGAGACATTTCCAATTCTGAACGAGTTGCTGGCAGAAGCAATAAAATGCACTCCCACTCTATATTGAAGAGATTTAATTTTAATTGTGTATTCCACTTTACTCAAGTACTCTTCAAGTATATAAACTGATTATTAATCAGCTGTTTTATGAAATAGTTCTTATTGTTTTTTGTTTGGTTAATTCCGAAGTTATAATTTGTACCTATTGCTGAAAAATGCTAAGTCGTTGGTAGATTGTGTCGATAGTCGATATCGAACAAGAAAGTTTGTTATTAAATGTAAAACGTATTCGTTCGATGGAAACTTTATAAATAATAAATATTTTCTGATAAAATATGTAGAGTTTGAATTCCCTATAGCTACGGCTGAAAGTACCTACCTATAGATATAGCCAAAATGTAACCATAATTTGAGCTGAAAATATTTGTAAGTATCTACAAATATTTTCGATAGATACAAAAGGTTCGTGATGCATTGTATCACAGGCTAGCTGTTCCTATCGGCGCGGCATATCCTCTATGAAATCTCTACCACGATTGCACGTACCTACGTTGTCGCCGGCGCTAACCTTCATTTTTTGAGGACTCAACATGGAATCCACTTTAATATGAAAAACGAACTTTATTTCATCACGTTAAGGTAAAATTTTGTATTTATGGAAATTTAGGAGATGTGGTTATTCTTGAATGTTTTTTCATATTGAGCAGGTTCTGCGCCACCCCGGCTCCCGCGCGCGGCGCTTGCATCGCATTCCTCGCGTGTTAGTCACACAACCGTTGGATTAGTGTGGAGATCGAGATTTTATCAGCCCGGGAAGGCAGCCAGGTTAATTAGGGACTCATGACGTTATAATGATTTGTGTAGACCTTCTGTGAAATTGGTTCCATTCAAATCACTCTTTTAATATAATTTTTGAGATGTGGTAAGGTTTTATTAAGGCTTCACGTTGCCTATCTACTTAATTCCGTAAGATCTTTATTTTAAACTATCAATTGGCCCATATATGGTTCAAGTGAACTTATCTTAATATATTATACTAGACAGTGGCGATTCCTCTAAGATTGCGCAGCTTGCGCCGCAATACCAATAATTATGAATAAGTTACTTACCAATTATTCTAGATCTATATTTAAGTAATATACTAATACTTATTTTATAACATGAAATAGGTACCTACCATTCACAAAACATATAAGTTTATCAATTAAATGATTGCGTTAATCGATAATTATTTAAAATCACGCACGCTCCATGACCACCTCGCACCTTGGTTGTGAGTTGTGACACTGACTTGTGAGTTGTGACGTGTGCCGCATCGCCACGTGGCTCGTACTGCGAGAATCTTCGAACTCCGTCGGTGCGCTATTAACTCCCGCTCACTACGGGCCGAAGGCGTGCACTATGAGTTGCGCATGTGCCGTGTAGTATTATTTTCGAAACTCAAAAACTACTCAACCGATTTTAAAAATTCTTTCACCTATAGAAAGCTACATTCTCGGCGAGTAACATAGGCTGTATTTTATTTTCAAAAACATTAAAGATCCCTACGAAAATTGCAATAATATGAATGAAGTCGGAAAAAATTGTCTCATGTGAGAGTTTCCGTGGCGTGCGCTGCGTAAATGGTAAAAGTTACACGAAAACAATGTATGGTGGAATTATGCCTCTCAAAAAGTTCTAAAAAAAAGTCCGCGACAGCATATAGCTATGTTTTAAGGTCGTCTCACAATAACCGTCATTATGATTTTCAAATTTGGTCTAAAACAATGCTTTACTCGCGAAGGTGTTATTACCAACATATCAATCCTTATCAAAATAAAATGGTCATAGGCTTGGTACGAGAACCGAGATTAACCCGAAAAATTAGGGAGGTCCCGTGGGAATTTAAAAAATGTATTTCACACGGACGAAATCGCGGGAATCTGCTAGTGTAAGATAAATAAAAATAGTATTCTTTATTCTAGTAAGTACAAGTTAGCCCTTGACTGCAATGTCACCAGGTGGTGGGTGATGATGTAAGTACATAATCTAAGATGGCGGGCAAACCTGTTAGGGATATACCTACCTATCAGTTATATTAAACCTATACCCCTAATCAGTGATCTAAGAGGTATTATGTGTTTTATTGAGAAAATACCTAACCATCAGCTAGCGCAAACCCCAGATTGACCACCAGGAATCGCCACTGATACTAGATGATGTACCTACCTACTATCTCTGTACTAAATTTCATCAAAATCGGTTGAAGAGATGGGCCGTTAAAGCGTAGCAGACAGACAGACACACTTTCGCATTTGAAATAATATTAGTATGGGTGAGTCAATAGTTAAAAGCTGTATAAGGAGATCGTACTTATACCTAAACTAATTATGTTCATGGACCAGTCTAGCGAGCTTCTGGGCACGAAATGTCGTCAAATAGGATTAGGTTTAGACAATAGCTGCGTCCAAAAATTATAGAATATCACCTAATCTTATAGAAAAACAATATAGGTAGGTAGGTTTATTTATAACATTAAAAATTACTAAACATATAAGTTATGTGCCTGCGAAGTTTTTTGATGGCCCATACCACGGTAATATTATGTATAAGTATAATATTACCGTGCCCATACTTTAAACAATCGAGACAATTAAGGTCAGTATCGGCGAACTTAAAAAGCATGAATGAATATTATGAATGGTACCTATACGTTACGTCACGTGCATGTTAATAAAAACTAGATAAACATTCGAAGCAATACACTTATCGATTTATCGATATCGCTTAAAACGCGTTTACAGCTTTTCTACACGCGTTATTTAG
The DNA here is from genome assembly GCA_917051295.2 of Erebia ligea. NCBI lineage: Eukaryota > Metazoa > Arthropoda > Insecta > Lepidoptera > Nymphalidae > Erebia > Erebia ligea. The sequence goes on along the minus strand of OU785220.1, from coordinate 16,261,568 downwards.
TAGATCTAGAGGTAATTTATGTAATGTACCTATTACAAATTTTATATTATGCAACGGGGCTGGCAACCTAGTAGGATTGGGTTGGATACGTACGATCAGTGAGTCCAACAAATAAGTACCTACGGTCAGCGAGGTAAACCAAGAAATAGCCAAGGATAAACAAACCATGGTTATGTTCCATTGTGACTTGTGAGGGTTCACGACGTCAAAGTTTTAATTTTCTGAAGCATAATGAGCGCTTTAGAGTCAACACACTATGGACCGGACACTGCAAAACGTTTGCGGCGTCCGGTTTTCGTCCGGGGTTTTCTCCGGTTTCCTAGACTCTATATTATAAAAATGATGCGGACTTTTTTGTCCTGTCTGGCCCATAGTGTGTTTTCGGCCTAACAGCCACATATTTTGTGCGGCGGAGGAGAGCGGCGCGTCAAAGCCTTGCTTGCGGCGGTTTTCGCGCTTCGGCCCAGCGCGGCCGCCCGCCCGCCATCTATAAAATATCCAATACCTACTCGTAATACGAGCTCCACACAAGAACACGTCTGACTCTGAACTTGAATTGATTTTTTTACTAGGTGTTTTATAGGTAGATATAATGCAAAGTTTTGACGCCGGCATGTCTACTTCAGTTTAATTAGACTCTCAAAGCTTAATTAGGTAGGTACAAGGGCTGCTATTATGTAAAACCTGCATCAATCATTGTTACAGTCTCAATTGTAATTGGCTAAATTTATGGTAGGATTTTTGCTGTGTCAATGGATTTTTGGCTAATAGCAGAAGACTCGCAAGACTGTTAACCAATATGCAAGAGTTGCATGCAAGGCTCCAGATTACAGTAAGTTATCTGAGAGGCACCCTATATATTTAAAAAGTACATAGGTTTAAGAAAAATAGGCTGCAAAATATCTATTGAAAGTTCTCATCAGTTCCAAACCCAGTTTGAAGTTTCAGGTTATAATTGTTTTACCTAAACACAGTTAGATAGGCAAGTATTATTTTTTTGCATGGTTTAGTGAAGACGTTTTCATCTTAGGTAGGTAATTAGGTGTACCTATCATACTGAATGTTTACCTAAGTGTGGATACTAGTTACTACCTATCAAATCAATAGCAAAGCAGTTTACCCGCACGATACTAAAAAGCTTCGTACCTATTAAAAAAAGTTTTCATCATATGTAGGTAAGTAGGTGTATGATGTATCATACTGAATGTTTAACTATGCGTGGATAGGTACTATCAAATCAAAAGCAAAGGAGTTTACCCACATGATACTAACAAGCTTCGTCTTATATTAAAAGAAAAAGTAAAGTGACGAAGTGAAATGGTAGTTATGTTCAGTTCATGTGATCCGCGCGACAATTTTTTATCGAGTGTATCAACAGAGGCGATATTATAAATTAGGCTCATATCTCTGGCGGCTGACAGGCTTTGAAGGGCTGGGAAGTGGGAACGTAGGTAGGTACGCTTGGGATGCAGCCTGTATGCGCAGTGTTGTTTGCCTTATGACATTCTTTTTATTAGTTGTCTGTGGCGTGCTCCGATACGGGTCGGCCATTTTGATATTTATTTTTTGTTATACAGCCGGTTTTGCATTTTCTTAATTCCTTTTCGAAGATCTGCAATAAAACAATCTCGAAATTGCACGCTTACTGTATGAGCAGTATTGTAGGTACCTACTTCATTAATCACTCTAACCAATTAATTAATTAATTTTAATTATTGATTTGATACCTAAGTACCTACCTATCTCTTGATAGGTCAATAATAATTGCGGTAGGTAGTAGGTAGTAGGTACCTCTTTATAGTAGAATATTCGTGTTCCTAGCAAAACATGGACGAAACTTTGATGTGCGCGAAACTTCTATGAGCGAAACTGAACCCTTTTTTACTTACAGATTTTTTTTAATGTTAAATGCATTATTATATGTATCATATTATAAGTCAATAGTTAAAAGTAACATTTTCTAAGTTCATTAGTACCTAAGTAATTTAGCAAAATCTTAAACCATTCAAAAAGCACAGGTAGCAGGTATCACTATTACATCTACTTACATGCCAACAGGCCTGCATAAATAGGTCTTCTTTGAAATATCAAAATTGGGCCACTACAGAAGTGGTAGGACAAAATATATAAGCGATGAAAAATAGCGGACTCACACGAGCTCAATGCTCCCCATTCATACGGCGCAAGAGATAAATAAAAATGACACCGAGCAACATTTTTCACAAATGGAACAGAGACGCCGAGGAAAGCGAAAAAATTCTATTCTTCACCTCCTTTTGTTATTTCCTTGCACGATATTAATGATTCGGAACTTGTGCTAACAATAGGAGCGTTTATTTCTCTTAACTGGACCACAATGGCGTTCCCAATCACCCTTAGAAAACGACGGCCTGTTTTAATATTTTCTTTTTTATTTGGTTAAGCGCTTCTGTGATTACCTACACAACGACGCTTGATGCATATTTTTAAATAAAAAAAAATAGTGGGCTTATAACTGCAGATGTAAATTAGGAAAATTGACGTAAATCGCTAAGTTTGTTGCCGGTTCTTCTCACGGCGCCGCGCCGTGTAGAGTCAAAACAAGAAGAAGCTTATGAGACACAGTACATATAACTGTATGCACAGCCTGTAGATATATCATACCTATATGAAATAAACAAATATATAAAATTATTAGAGCATCTATTTAAAATACAGAAAGTAGAGCTACCTAGGTTAATTTCATTCGTTCTCGGTAGATAACAAGTAATGTGAGCGTCGCCGCGCTCCCATTATTTTCAGTATCATTTCAGTAGGTACCTAGAAACCCGCTCCCTGAGCAGTCGTTCTAATTGTTAAGGACAGTATATTTAAAGGTAAGTTGAACCCTTAAATATTGCTTTTTATTTACTTCTCTATCCTAGATTTTATAGTAGGTACATGTGTGGATGTGTCCACGGATTATAGCCCTTGTTTCCGTTATCTGTGATTATAGCGAATTAAGTTTCTTCCTTGGAAAGCGTAAGTTGGAAATTGTTATCCAGGGAAAGGTAACAACAGGTTAGACTTTTACCTAAATTAGTATAGGACATTTAAAAGTAAGTGCAATATTACTTCAACTGATAAAGCAATAATCCCAAAATAAATTGCAAATTTAATCGTATCATCGCGTTAAATACAGGAATTTACGTCAAATAATCGCCGACAGGTAATATTTCAAGGGCCTTATTAATATTACACGGGCAATTGTGAACGTTTACCCAAACCGTAGGTAAATGATGACGTCGCACAATTTAATGGTTAAAGGTGATCGCATACCATGAGACAAGGCTACCAGAGCCGCAAGAACCGCAAAAAGAGCTCAAGTTTTCCATTAAGTATGAAAATTCCCGTGATTTTAACGGCAAGATTTAGCATCTCATATTATTAAACAATGTCGAAGCAATGAATAAAATCAGTAGAATTCTCGTCAGTGAGAAGAGGTAGTTTTCAATCATGCCTTTTACGCCTCTTGCAACTAATATATAATGCTATATAAGGCCTTAGCAAGAGCAAGGCAAGAGCCACTAATATATAATGCTATAAGGCCTTATAGCATTACATATTACTGGCTCTTGCGTCTCCAGTAGGTAAGTATCGCGGGCCTTCAGGAAGGTCTTCCTAAAGATGAATAAAAATCTCAAGAAGATAAGGTGAGCTGGTGATTTAGAGCTTATTTTATTTGGAAGGATATTAATTCATGGCCCATGAGGGCAATGTTGCGTCTGTTTTTGTATTCGCTTACTTATGTGTCTTCAACTGAGCTTTATCATGGCTTTTGCTGCTTTTGCGCCTCTTGTGAACATGTCTTTTGCATCTCTAGCAAGTTTTTCGGGTCTTGATTCTTGAGACAGTGTTCGTTCTCCTTAATATGCACATATTTAAGCGTATAAAACGCGCCGGGCGGTGATACAAAGCTTGTTTTATTTGTGAAGATTTTTCATGGGGGCATTGTGTCCGTCTGTTTTTGTGTTCGCTTTTTTTGCCCGGGTCCGCTAATCGCCCCCTTGTGTCGACAAGATACGACACGCCTTACAACACGTCGTATTTCGGTATTCGGATTACTTATCTAGCTTTCTGGGAGCTTGGCAACAGAAAATTAACAATTTCGTATGGTTTGTTGTTTTAATATCCTAAATATACCTACCTACACCGATTGGGATTTTTTTTATTTATAAAGAAAGAAGAAATAAACAAAGAAGAAGTAAATTAAGAAAGAAAGAAAGGTGTACTTATCTATCAAAACTTTCTTAATTTAAAAAAATACTGATGAATTGTATCGAGAGATGAGATCAAGATCGTTGTATATAATATTATCATTATTCACTACACATATTATGGATGCAAAATGATGATGACGCCGTAGTACAGCAATGGAATAAAAGGATGGATGGAAAAGATCTGGGGAGTCTTGTCCCACATGCTTATGTTTCCACAGGATTTTGAAAAACCTAAAGCCGCGCAGACGAAGTTATAGCCCAAGATAGAGCTTGTAACAAGTAGCACAACCTAAGAAACATTTACATTAAGCACAGAATAACAAGTAGGTAAGTACATAATGGTAAAAAGTAAAAATGATATTTTAGTAAATGAAATAATCCACACAAGATGCATATTAAATTATAAACAACACGCCACCGGATCTCTTATATACTTAACACGTATATACGTATATAACCCGCCACCGGATCTCGTATATACTTAAACGCCATAATTTCAACATTCCATATCTTCCTTTAAGCTTCTTAAATGCTACGTGCAATGAGTCATTTCTACCTAAAGCGAAACCGTGGCAAAAGGACTATTTGAATGTAAATCCTCAAGGTGATGCGCCGGCGCACTCTCAAACAATAGACATAAACGCGCGCAACTGCCTGCGACGCAAGCTCATCTCTGACATTTTTATACATAATATTATCCATATAACTAGGGCTATTTTTCGGCTTAGCACGCATCTACTCATAAGAATCCAAATACATATTATTCATATAACTAGGGCTATTCTCTCGGCTTAGCAAGCATCTACTCATAAGAATCCAACGATTCAACGATTTTAGATATCTGCTGATATATTACATACGGTATGTCTAAAAATATTCCTTTATAAAATTACGTAGCGGACGCCAGAAAAGCTCAAAGTACTAAGCTATTATTTTCACAACTTTTTTACGCCCCATTTTAAAACTTATTTACTTAATAACTTGTTCATCTGAAATAATAAATTATTTTAATGATTAAAGACTTATTTTGTGGTTTAATGACATAATTAGGTATAATGATTTTAAAGTAATAATTTATTCATTTGAAAATAATTGTTCTTGGGAATCAGTCTATTTGTTGCTGAAAAATAACTACCTACTTACAACAACTATGATTTTCGACAGTGAAAAATAATTAAAATCTTTACATTAGTTTCTGTGCATGCTGACAGACAGGCGTGGCAACGGGTTTAATAATACCCATGATTCTGCAGCTTTAATACATTTTTACCTCCTCTTGAATCGGAAAACCGTGGAAAATCCTCAAAGTAGTTTAATCTTTCTGTGATACCAGCATACAGACAGACAGATACAACGGGTGACTGTATTACAATACACAGTGACTAGTGATGTAGTGATTTCCTGTCGTGCATGTAAAAAATAACCGCCAAAGTGGCTTCGTATTCATTGTATGCAATAAATGGAATAAAATAAATGTGGCGCCTTCCGTTAGGGCTTTAAAAGGTATTTCAGCGCGAAATATTTGTCAATAATAAATGAGACGTCCCTTTTATTGCCGGCAACGGTCACAGCCCGCGTGTACTTTAGTTTGAAACTATATCGATAAAGGTACTGAAAGTGATGAGCGGATGCGGGCGATTTAGATTAGTTTAAATTCGTAATTTTTACCAAAAAATGTTTACTACAGATAGGTAGTTTAATTTGTCTTATAACGAAACACAGGCGATATGTGTAAATTTCATTTACAATCCGCTGGCACAGGAACCTCTAGTTTGAAAGCTTTAAAACTATACAAGTAATAATGTCCTGCCGAGTCCGACCGAATTTCGGCCACGGCAGCCAATCTCCAGAGAGATTAGCCATCTGCGCGGGAGATATTATAGTGCGTATACACAGGTGCACTCTTTGTTCCTTTACTCTCATAGCCCGATGGGACGGAAAATCCGACACGACCGACAGAGATCAGGCGCAGGACCGACGGCTTAACGTGCTCTCCGAGGCACGGAAAACTACGAAAATAATACTTAGCTGTAGTAAAAGCTCGATTCCGTAGGTTTTATAAGCTTCAGTGTGATAAATGACGATCCCAATCAACTTTGATATTGGCTGGCATTTTTTAACCAAATATTCATTGCAGAAGTTCAGCCAAATAAAACAATTATTGCGATTAACGGAACGTGATAATCAAACATTACAAGCGCTCCAGTCTTAGATAACAATTAAATCCACCAGTTGGACTATATTGCCGCATCTCAGAATCCTACCAATAGAAGAAGATTTTATTTTAGACATGAAACACAGCATGAAGCGATAGAGTTTAAATCGTCTTTAGTTGTTAGTCTCACTTCTCAATTGAGACCGGCAGTCGGCGAAGTCACCCGGCGAGGAGAAGCTCCAACGACGTTTCAACTTATCTTGAACAGACGGACAACGCCTTCGTTCGAAAACGGACCTAGCAAAAGAAAGAATTAAAAACATCACCGCAGTATCTCGCATCTTGGACCGATGAGTTACAAATGTTAGAAGCCGGCACTCGTAGAGCAACAATAGCGACGCGGCGGGCGGCGGGAGGCGACCCAAAGAGCCTCAATGAACCTACCTACCTGGATTATCTATCGGTGATAAATTAAAAATATGGCGTTTCCACGGCATTCATCATCCCAATGGGTCATTTTGGACCAGCGCTATTGTTCAAAAAAATCCAAGTGTTTTGTATGCAGCTCCACGATTGTTTTATGAACTACCGAGAAATATAAAATTCGGTTTGAGTTTTAAAGAAGCTCTTACGAATAAGTAAAATTAGCTACTTGCTATAACAGTCAGTTTAGATAAGTATAAGTGGCGTCGTGCAAGGCATCGGTGATATTATGTAGGTAGTATGCTGTGCTAAGAATGAAGACCTGCTGTATTACTGTGAAATGATAGCTACGGTTGCAGTTTAACGATAGTCATCACCTTTAGTTTGCTATTTGCCAAAATCCATTGTTGAAGTAAGAATACCATAAGAATACAAACGATCACAATAATTGAGATTGTAACAATGAATGATGGAGCTTTTTAGTAATAGCCCTGGCCTTGTAGACGCCAAACTAATTTTGATATGATGATCGCAAATCGCATAATAATAATAATAACCCACTCACTTCACTGCTGGAGAGTTCAGGGACGGGCTTTCAGTTTCGGAGAGGAGGGACAAGAGTGCCTCACCTTTTCTACATGGACGACCTCAAGCTGCTGGCACCCAATGCTACTCGCCTGCAGGAATTGCTGAATATCACCACTGAGTTCAGTAATTCAATCAGGATGGAGCTTGGGTTGGACAAGTGTGCGGTCGTGCATGTGGTGAGGGGGCAGGTTACTCACTCGGCTGAGGTTAATCTCGAGCCATCGAGCATTAGGACCCTCTCCGAAGCTGAATCATGCCGGTATCTGGGTATGTCGCAATCGATGGGCGTGAATGAGGCGGACATGAAACAGTCTGTTTGCGAGGTCTTTTTTGGCCGTCTGGCAAAAATTTGTAAAAGCTTTTTGTCAGGCGCCAATAAGGTTCGAGCCTATAACGGCTGGGTTATGCCCGTTCTCATGTACACCTTTGGCGTGCTCAGATGGATTCAGACCGAACTTGACGCCCTGGATAGAAAAGTCCGCACGACTATGACTCTCTATCGCATGCATCACCCGAAATCGTCTGTGATGAGATTGTATATCCAACGGAAATGTGGTGGTCGAGGCGTATTAAACGTCAAGACTCAAGACCATGCATAACCGGGAGATATCCAATCTCAGAACATACTTCGAGACGACGAGGGAGTCACCCATGCATAGAGAGGTCATAGAATGTGATAAATGACTCACTCCCCTATCCTTAGCCAAAATCGAGTGGCAGGCGCCGGTGGTACTTAGCACCTCTGACCGGGAGACCGTATGGAAGGAGAAGGAGTTGCACGGACGCTTTTTTAAAGTTCTTAATGAGCCACACGTCGCGTCGATAAAAAAGCGTCCGTGCAATGGCTGCGCTTCGGTGACCTCTTTGGGGAAACCGAAGGGTTTGTCTGTGCAATACAGGATCAGGTAGTAATGACGCGGAACTACCGAAAGTACATTCTGAAGGATGGCACTCACGACATCTGTCGAGCCTGTCGCCATCCCGGTGAGTCACTCAGACATGTGCTTTCGGGATGTTCGGCGCTTGCTAACACTGAGTATCTGCAGAGACACAACCAAGCGGCCAAAATCCTTCACCAGGAGCTTGCTCTGAAGTACGGTCTCCTGGATGAGAGGCTGCCGTATTACAAGTGCACACACCGGTGTGCCGGACGAGCCCGGAGCGGACCGGATGAGCCGGACTCCGTCACGCTCGAGTACAGGCACCGGCCTGTACTCGAGCGTGACGGAGTCCGGCTCTATTGGGACCGGTCCATCATCACGGACAGGACTATTCTAGCGAATAAGCCTGACATCGTGCTGTTGGACCGGGCACAGTCGCGGGTGTTTTTGGTGGACATCACCATTCTATATGACGAGAACCTTGTGAGAGCTGAGACGCAGAAAAAACGAAAGTTTCTCGATCTGGCTCACGAGGTTTCCGCCATGTGGCATGTAGAGTCCACTGAAACCATCCCAATCGTTATATCTGCGAATGGGTTAATCCCAGTCAGCCTCGCCCACCATCTGAGGCGACTGGGGTTCCGTGGCAGTTCGCTCGCAGCCAGGATGCAGAAAGCGGTGTTGCTAGACTCGGCTAGGATAGTCCGTCGGTTTCTCAATCTGTCCCCCTGACCCCCGGCCGTCTGGTCTCCCCTGTTGGGGTGTAATCCTCCGCCCGCTGCAACTATTTATTTGTGTATAATTTTATTTATTTCTTTTTATATACGTAAGTTTATTATAACTCTTTTGGTCATATATGTATTTATTTTGTATGCGGGCGTGAGAGTAAGATAATATATATCGATAATAATAATAATAAAGTATTATATACTTACCTACTACAAATTCAAAGTCTTTGCTAGATGCTCGAGAATTTTTTCCAGAGGAAACTTCTGATTTTTCCGGGGTAGGTAAAATGTGTTATTTCAGGTTATAATCTATCCCCATTCCAACAGTCAAATCGGTTCAGTCATTTTGGCGTGAAGGGGTAACAAACATCCAAACTTTCACATAATATAATAGTAGAAGTAAGGTTTCTGGGATTTTTTTTCAACATGAGCCACTATAAGAGCCAATTAAGTGGTGTTATGTCCCTCGAGATACAACCATAACATTATTTAAATTACCAGAACTTACTTTTCGTTCACTTGAATTTTAAAATTTAGGTTAAAATATTCAGTTCGGGTGAATTGACAAGCTCGTTAAAATAATTTAAAAGTTGTTCGGTGCTTTAGCGTGTAATTCCCTCAGCATGGGAGGGGCGAGGCGAAGTAGGTATGCGCCAGGTTGACTCTGATAAGCTTTCTTTTAACTTGCTCGGAATGGGAAGCATGCCAAAATTAATAATTTTCCTCGCTGTTATATGACATTCTTGCTCGTTAGGTAGTTTATATTTCTTGACATATAATTTTAACTCGTAGGTTCTATTTCTTGACACATAAATTTACTAGCTGATGCCCGCCCGCGACTTCGTCCGCGTGGATAGAGGTTTTTTGGTTCCCGCGGGAACTAATTTTCCGGGATAAAAAGTAGCCTATTTGTTATTCCATATTATAATCTATCTCTGTACCAAATTTCATCCAGACCCGTTCAGCCGTTCTGGCGTGATTGAGTAACAAACGTCCATTTAAGGTTTTTGGTTCCCGCGGGAACTCTTTAATTTTTCGGTATAAAAAGTAGCCTATATGTTATTCCAGACTATAATCTATCCAAATGCCAAATTTCATCCAGATCCGTTTAGCCGTTCTGGCGTGATTGAGCAACAAACATCCATCCATCCATCCAAACTTTCGCATTTATAATATTGGTATAGATATTAGATAGTATAGATTGTTTTTGGATATGCGACACAAGTGCTTCTTTATTTTTTACCGAAAGCGAAAATACCAAGTTTCGTTATTTCTTCATTTTAAACCGGTAGTCCAAATACCAAGTTTCATGACTATAACTTTAAAAACGACGGACTTTCATACAAACTTTTAACCCCTATTTTACCCCTTTGGGGGTAGAATTTCGAAAATCCCTTTCTTAGTGGATACTTACGCTTCACAAAGAACACACCCTCCATCTCTAGGACCAGCGGTTTAGGCTGTGCGTTGATACATCAGTCAGTCAGTCAGGACTTTGAATTTTATATAACTAAACTATACAGGTATATTATTATACTTACCCCTTATTTATATCAAAGTATTTGTACGTGAAAAACTTTATTTGCTTTCTTCAAATGAGTATAAGAATCGTTCATAAAACGACACTTTACAGTTACACATACAAAAAATGCTAGTAGGTATAGAATCTACGCTTTGTTCAATCAACATGTAAAGCTTCACGTCTATAAAAGTTCCGTTTTGCACTGTATTACAACGTCTTTACATTATCTGAATACATAATAAAAACGGGGAGGAATTCCGTCTGTGTCCCTACTAATATAATAATCGCGAAAGTGTGTGTTTGTTGATTTGTCCTTCAATTACGTTGCAAGAGAGTAAACGGATCGACGAGTATTTTGCGCATGGGATTTCTTGCAGACTGGGGTGACAAATGCTACTTTTTCTCCCGGAAAAAAAGAGTTCGTCCGGGATTTTTGAAACCAATTCCACGCGGACGAAGTCGCACCTATTTCATTAATTTAATACATGTATACACATTTTGATGTTTTTTTCAGATATTTTCAGCAAACAGTTTGCAAATGCCAGTGTGCCAGAAGTGCCTATCCAATTAAGCCTAACTGCTTGTTTACTTTAATCCAAACCATTTATATCTATTTGTATGTTCTGTATTCAAAACAATTCGATGAAATATAGGTAAGTCAAAGGAAAATTTTAAAGATCAGTCTATAAAAATTAGTATAAGAATCGCCTTCAAAAGCGTTTTTCTCGTGGTTTAAGATCCCGGCTTAACGATTATGTTTCATTTTTGAATAATGGAGAACTTAGGTTAACGAAATTTTGTTTACTTTTCGGCCATCTTAGAGTTTCTAGATTAAAGTCACCAGTGGCATGCACATGGTTTGAAGCTAGGGTATATATGCATTAGTTAGATTACCAATGTCATGATGAAAAATGAGCAATGACGTAATTTCCATTTGGGTAAACAGTGCTTTTATGCGTCTATGAACTGCACGCAACTGAAAGTCACTAGAATCTAGATCTTAGAATATTCTACTTGGGAATGGGAGTTGTTAGATTGCATGGTGTGACTATGATAGTGCAGGTTCGCGTGTCAATTGCGAGCCATGTTTAGCAGGATTGTCACGGTTATATTGTGGAGTTGACAAGCATTCCAGGTATCCCAGGGGTTTCTATAAATACGAGGATTTTATTAAAATAAACTTTAACAAGCACTTTTTCAATTCAGGGGCATACCTGCATAAGCACATCATTGCTTAAAATCTGGCCAGTGACTCTTCTAGTGCTGCAGATGTTCACGGACGACTGTATGGGTAATCACAAATCAGTGATCACATAACAGGTAAGTATCAGTTTTCTCGCTATAAAAAAAGGGTTATCCATTCAACAAGATCTGAGTAGGAATAGCTACACATCTTTCTCAATAATAGGTTCGCTTAATTTTCATAACTTAAAAATAGACTAACCACAATCAGTTTTCTGGTGAAAAGTAAATGTAGCAATTTGGTGGGTTTTACGCGAATCCCTCGCTACGTGTCTCCACAAATCCACAGTGGAGAGGCAGCTTTTAAACGTAGATAAATTAGTTAGGAGTCCTTACCCTTTTCCGCTTCGCAGGTCAAGCGCATCTTGTCGGCTTTCAGTTTGTCGGGAACTTGGACTGGCTATTTAGTGATTAACTTATCTTATACATAACACCCATAAGTTATACGTAGATAAAACTTATTAAACGTAAGGTAAGTAATTAGTTTTAATGTGAGTACAAATATATAAAACTTAATATACCGATGTACTTAATACGTAATTTGTGTTGTGAGTATAATTTCAATTTGTTCTGGAAAATGTGAATTTTCATTAAAGGAACTGTATGATAATACTGATCGGACGTTCCAGGGCAGGAAATGATTGGAATGTTCTATATACATAAAACATAAAATTATTTATAATTTATTTTTACAAGGACATAATATTATTCATTAGTTATCTATAATAGGTATAACTCCCCTGGTGCAGTGTTGAGCGCCGGTCAATTACGGAATTTATAATTTATGAAATTTCCCTGTTCTGGTCTGGTAAGAGGCTTCGACCGTTGCTAGTTTCCTCCCTGCCGGCAAAGACGTGCCGTGAAGCGATTTGAAGTATCACGATTATAGGGTATGGGTTTAATTTATTATAACTGTTAGCCATACCCTCAAAGGTTAGCTCACCATCTTCGACTGTATCATCAGTAGGTATTAGGTATTTAAGAGATCGCTTTACTTGCGATGCTATTAATAAGTTTACTTACTTATTAATAGCATCGTTTTATATTGTTTTTATTTGAACAGTGAGCAAAGGAGCAGACGGGTCATCTGTAGGTAATCGTTATCATCTCACTTTTAACTCTACATGTTATGTGTATATATTATCAGAATATGAGACGTGACCTTGTATGCTGTAAGGGTCAACACGGTCTTTTACCAAATATCTGGATTAACAACAAGTCTGCAGCTAAAGTTCTGTTAGCACACTGTCTCAGCAGTCGGCAGTCGAGCGTGGTTCGATATCCCTGCGCGCGCATCGCCGCTGCATACCTACTCGTGTAACAGTCTGAGCATCAGCTAGTGCCTAGTACGACGACAGCCTTATTTATAGAAATGCACGCTAAATGTTTTATGCCTTTTTCACGATAGTTCTCGCTAAATATAAACTATAGAAAACACAAAGTTGGACACTTATGTACCTACTGAATTATTTGTTAAGGTTTTATTGAGTAATTTGCAAATAATATGATGTATGTACAATCATTATATTTTAATGTACAGCTATTATAGGAGAATTCAAAAAAGGTTTTATTGATTGATATTTAACATAGGAGTAAATCACAAATACCGAATTATTTGAAAAAAAAAAAAAAGAATCTGTGCGCGTTTACACTATTATTGATGTAAAATTGAGTTGTTCCAAGCAGCGAAACTGACAATTCGGCGGCAAATAAAACACGTAAAAACTAAAAAAAAGTGTAAACGAAAGGAGAGCTTTTGAGAGAGCTTCAGTATTTTCAAGTCATTTTATTTCTGTAGCTAATTTATAACAATGGTATCTGCGGCGGCGACCGGTCGCCTGCTCTGACTGAGGAGTGACTCAAGTGAGGCCAGTCCGCGAAGGCGAGCCGATGTGGTTACACGCGACCGTAGATCACGACCGCGGGTTCGCGAGTGCACAGTGACGACAAACCCGATTTATTGCTAAGGAATTTTAGAAACTGCATTTTTTATCTGTGTTACCTGTGACCATGAAGTTTTTAGTGGTGGTTTTGGTGTTAGCGGCGTCCGCGGCCACCGTCTCCGCCGCAGCTACCTCTTGCGCCCCGGCTGAAGATTTCTTCGCTAGACACAACATATCAGCTGATGATCGCAACATATCAGGTGCGGATCTTTGTAAACAAAAACTATTTACTCTAGGATCAGGAAATTCGAGCTTATTATAGAATTTTGAATGAAAAAATAGAATCTTATATAGGTAGGTACTCTACATCTATACTAATATTATAAAGAGGTAAAGTTTGTGAGGTTGTAGGGGGTAATCTCTGGATCTACTGAACCGATTTTGAAAATTCTGGTACCAATAAAAAGCCACATTATTTGTGAGTGTCATAGGCTATATTATATTAACCCGAAAAATTAGGGAGTTCCCGTGGGAATTTAAAAAACTTATTTCACGCGGACGAAGTCGCGGGCATCTGCTAGTTTATTATATTCTAGAGTTATAAATTACGATGCTTTTGTATTTATTTACAAGACTCTATTGATAAAGCTCATTTGCAAGGTCACAGGATTATGGGGCTTTTATAGAATTTTGTATGAATAATGGAAGCTTTTAACGTCTATTTTTTGTACTTACCTACTTCTTTTAGAGCTTTCGTTATTATGTAAAGCAAAACTCTTTTGATAAAGCTCATAACCAAGTTACTGGATGATCGGGACAATGTAGAGCTGAAGTATTAAATACAATTGAATGAAAAAACCTTTTAATACGAGTAGGTAGGATGTCTTCATGTTTTGTAGAGTCATTTTTTAGATTTCAGTTTTTTAGAGAGTAACAAAAGCTTTATGCTTTTGTTATGACGCGATTAAGCAAAGCTCTTTTGATAAAGTAGTTCTTAGGAACATCTTACATCATACATATACCTAACTATCTAATAGGAAGGTTTATATGGGTTAACGGTAATGTTTTAGCTACACAAAGTACCTACGAGTCCAATGAATGTTATGTAAAAAGGATTTCACATCGTGTATAAATTTAAAAAGCAACATCCTACGTTCCTGAGTAGCCTCGTACTAAGTCTCTAGGATATTTTTTCACAGTTTTGTTTTAATAAAATCCTCACACGTCCTTAATTATTTCATAATATCTGGATTATAAAAATCTTATTTCAATGAAAGCAGTCATATAAACGCGAATCAAGTACATGCCTTGTGCGTAAGTATATAAAACTAGTTATTTTATTTTATTACATAGGATAGATACCTTGTTATTAAGGAAATGACTGGAATACAATACATACGCATTACGCAAGTAAATGTGCGCCTGTCGCAAACCCACTGGTTATAAATAATAACGTTTATTACTGACCGATCTTATCGGGCCGCGACATTCCGCAGAACTTATAGAAATGTCTCTCTGTCTCAACAAACACATAATATATTGTATCTTCGTCCATAGACGCCCCTTTCTTCGTACTTTTAAAGAAATTATTCATCCTATGCATTAAATTATACTTATTTAAAACTATTATCATTTAAAGCGATTTCATCCGCGTGGATTTAGATTTTTGAAAAATAGCCATAATATGACCGTTCCCGGTATTCAAGTACCTAATCTCTGTGGTCTGTATAGATACCTATCGCCAACAGCGGATGAATAGATGGGCCTTGAAAGCGTAGTAGACACTAGACAGACAGACATACTTCCGCGTTTAAATAATATTATTTTTTACTAGTTACTTAGTATGGAATATAGATAAATGGATGGCATGGTAATTATATTAAACGATAGTGAAGTGTAAATTAAACTTCGATCGGAATACTTTATAGTAGGTAGCTATTATGCATTTTCGTAAAACTACTTCGTACTTAAATTCATAGGTTTACCTACTATTATCATACTTACTAAACTTTAATATTATAAATGCAAAAGAATGTTTGTTTGTCCTTCAATCATTGCATTGATGTAGGTAGTAGTATCCCGGAAAATCAAAACATTCCCACTGGATTATTAAAATCCTAAATCCACGCGGAAAAAGTCGCAGGTATCAGCTAGTTTCGAATAGAGTTCAACAAGATAGACCAATTACCAAGGCAGAGCCTACATAAATATATAAATTATCCTTAAAGTGTTGTTTTGTCTTCAGAAAATCTGTAGAAAATCGCTTGATTTTCCAATATGCTAGAAAGCGACGTATTATCTAATTAACTACGAAGACAACTTTTTTATTTTAGAGAAAATAATGTTATTCTTAAAACAAAAGAACCCTAAATACAAGTTTTCTGCTTCGAAAGACATTCAGTCTAGACGAACTTTTTTTGAACGATGATAAACGGAAAATTTGGATCACCTCCACTTTTTTCAGTCATTAACCTTTCTTACACTAAGTGCGTGTGTTTTAAAATGTTAATACCTATAGATCTACTTACAATATAAACGGCATTGTTTACAGTTTACACGAGCGTGTTGGATATCTAAGAGCGTAAACACACTTCGGACAGGACGAAACTTCCACGCGAATCGCCCGCGTAGATGCGGAGACATGTTTTGTCTTGTCGCAGTAGTAGGTATGTGAAGCTCCATAAAAAATGCAAACACGGAGTTTTTCTCCACCAGTCAATTTTTTTGTCCGTAAATTTTGTCTACCAGACATTTTTTGTCCGTAGTGTGTATTCGCCCTAAAGCGGAGCGAGTGATGAGTGTCAAATGACCGGCGCACGCGCAGGCGTTTGCGGTATTTGGATAATGTTGCTTGTTTTTTCTACAACTAAGAAATATAATACTTATATAAAGTTGTGGAGTCGTTTATCTTTTAATTGAACCTGGCATTAAAAATACTTTAATATTTAGTGTTCAAAGGTGCAATAGTTATCTACACGGTAATCTCTTGGGTACACAATCTTACTAATATTATAAATGCGAAAGTGTGTTTGTTTGTTGGTTTGTCCTTCAATCACGCCGCAACAGTTCGACGTGATTTATGGCATGGGTATAGCTCAGGACCCTGGAGAGTGACACAGGATACTATTATCCCCGAAAATTAAGGAGTTCCCCTGGGAATCGAAAAAACTTATTCCACGCGGACGAAATCGCGGGCATCAGCTAGTACATGATTAAATGCCAAATCCAACCTAAATAATAATAAATTCCCTTCAGCTGTCGTATCACCACGGTTTGCAGTTAGACTCAGCCTTATATAAATTTAACGAACGAGAGCTTTTAGAATTTCAGTCTGCCAACATTAGGTTTAGGACTTTCTGTTTTTAACCGACTTCCAAAAAAAGGATGAGGTTCTCAATTCGGCGCGTATGATTTTTTTTTTTTTTTTAATTTTTTTTTTTAAATACATCGGTGCATATCTCCGTGGTTTCTAAACCGATTTGAAATTTTTTTTTTTCAGTGGTTAGAGGAAGCTCCCGAGGTGGTCCCATAAAAAATTCTAACTCCAAATCCTCAATCCTGATGCTGTAGGTGTACCGAATTACATGAAATCCTCAAAACTAGGGAGTTAGGATATTTTGACGGTGAATTCATATAATAGGTATCAAGTCACGTGTATACGATTCAACTCTGAGTCCCTACTCTTCAACCCTGATGCTGCAGGGTACAGAACTCCTTAAAAATAGCGATTTAGGATTTTTTTATGGTAAATTCATATTATAGGGACCTTCATGTCAAGCAACGACTTCATACTTAAACCCAAGTCCCAACTCCTCAACTCTGATGCTGCAGGGTACTGCACTCCTAAGCCGTGGGGATTTAGAGTACCTACACTAAAAAGTTAAAAATAATTTTTTTTTTACTTTACAGTGGCTTTGGAAGTCGGTTTTTTGGAAAGAATTTTTATTTTTGTACCTAAAAATTAAATAAAACCAAACAATCTATGATATCAAACAAATGGTCATCATCGTCATCAACTCATCGCCGGCCCACCGCTGAGCACAAGCTCAGAATGAGAAAGGTTCTAACGACATCAACTAAGAATACGGTCTCAAATCATGGGGCTGATTCTGTAGTGCACAATCTCTAAACTAAACTAAAATTAGAGCATTACAAATATTGCTAACCCTTTCATAATACTCCCTACGGAAAGGGACAGAACTAGATTTAAAGCTGCGATTTTAGTTTAGTTTAGAGATTGTGTTATACAGAATCGGCCACATATCGGTCAATCTATGCTGACCGGTCTTAAGCATAGATTGACCGAGACTTGAAAATCTATTCGTAGCTGATGTTTGTTTATTAATAAGGGCCTTATAGTCCACCACCAGCACCAGCTAAGTGCGAATTGGCAGATTGTACAGTTTACACTCCTTTTGTAACATAATGGAGATTTCCCAAGCATGCTAGGATAATTGGCGATCAATCACTTACGCAGGCGAAATTGCTCTGTCTACAACACCGACGCAGTGTCGCCTGCTTATCGGTTTTTTACCGGATATACCATGGAGAGTGTGCTCAGGAACTTCACAACCTTGTTCCTCCTTCCCCGTTCTACCACAGAACAGCGAGAAACCGTCAGCGTTGGCATCCTTATGTGGTTGAGGTCCAATCTGCCCGCACGAAACGTTTTAGCTCGATGTTTCTGATCCGAACCGCTAGAGCGTGGAACCCCCTCCCAGCGCACGTGTTTCCTGCCACGTATAACTTAGGTACCTTCAAGGCAAGAGTGAATAGGCATCTTCTAGGCAAGCGCGCTCCAACCTAGACCTCATCATTGCTTTGCACTAAGCATGATTTGTCGTCAAGCGCAAGCCTATCTCACAATAAAAAAAAAAAAAATGCAGCTTTCCTGATGCTTTTTCCTTCAAAAGGATTCATCGACTAAAAATTCAATTCGAAATTTTCCGCAAAGCTATATTGTACATAGAAACTTGCCGAACAACTTTTTGTTAGTTACCTAGCTACTACCTATAGTTATTAGTTACCTATATATAGATTTTAGATGCCTAACAATGTATGAGAACCACTATATTGATTGGCAGTTTAAGATGTGCGATAAGTGCTGTGTCCAATTTTTTTAACCGGTCGCCGTTATTTTTCGGATGGCTAGATCAAAAGGTTTTATTATTATTGGTTGTTAGATTGTTATTTGTTGGTAATGTTAAGAGGCTTATCCGATCCTATCCTATCCGATTATAATATTATAAATGTGAAAGTTTGGATTTGAAGCTTGTAAATTTATAAATTTGGATGTTTGTTACTCTTTCACGCCACAACTACAAATGAATCGATTTGGCTGAAATTTTGAATGGAAGTAAGTGAGTTATACTTATACCCTGAATTAACATACAGTATGTATGTGCCTTTATAATTAACAAACATTATAATTATTTAATTTGACATTTTTATTTTTACATGCTACGGGTACAAAAAGACATATTATTAAGAATCAGACATCAATATATTAATAAAGTTTAATAGAATTGAAATTTTGTTTTTTAATTTTATTTAAAACCTTCAAAATAATTATTGACATTGTAATATTGTTGTAATAATTTGTGACAAATAATAATATTTGTATTTAACTAGAGATTGAAATATGTATTCACTGGCATTGGAAATAAAGGCTTTATTTATTTATACATGCCTTTATGCTAAATTTTATCCCGGAAAATTGAAAAGATCATACACACGATAGGTACACAATACACCATTTGTATGGCACTGAAACAATAATTAACATCATGGGTAGGTAGGTACATAATGACAATGCGTTACTCTGTATGGGTAGGTATTAGATAATTAGGATCGCTATAACCAGACTGCATGGCGCTCGATGACTGATTAAACATAATATTGTAATGCAAAATGAGCGTCACGCAAAGAAGTACCTATAGGTAAAGTAAAAGTCCACCTGTTTAAATTCGGATCTTATATAATATATAGTAACTAGCTGATGCCGGCGACTTCGTCCGCGTGGATCGAGGTTTTTCGGTTCCCGCGGGAACTCTTTAATTTTCCGGGATAAAAAGTAGCCTATGTGCTATTCCAGACTATAAGCTATCTCTGTGCCAATTTCATCCAGATCCGTTCAGCCGTTGGAGCGTGATTGAGTAACAAACATCCATACAGCCACACATTCTTACATCCATACATCCATCCAAACTTTCGCATTTATAATATTTATTTGATACCTACTAATATTATAAATGCGAAAGTTTGGATGGATGGATGAATGGACGGAGGATGGATGGATGGATATATATAAGTTTGTTACTCAGAACGGATCTGGATGAAACTTGGCACAGAGATAGATTATAGTCCGGAATAACACATAGGCTACATTTTATCCCGGAAAAGTAAAGAGTTCCACGCCAAAATTCTCAATCCGCGCGGACGAAGTCGCGGGCTATTCGATTATAAATCGAAGCTAAGTAAGATGCGTGCATCGTGAACTGTCCGTGATGTAATTAAAATTATTATTAACCTGGATTACGCATGCGGATAAAATAATGTAAGTATAGAATTCAAAGTTACTGAACAGGAAACCAGAATGCTTAATTTTATTTCAAATTAAAAATTCGCCAAGGCAAAAACAACAAAACCATAGTCAGTCCCAAAATTTGAAGGTGGTATAAGAAGATATGTATACTTACTGAAGATATTCAGCTATATGGTTCCATTTATAGACCACTAGATGATGCCCGCGACTTCTTCCGCGTGGTTTAAGTTTTTTTGATTCCCGCGGGAACTCCTTCATTTTTGGGATCTGTAGAGTGACATACTCTCCAGATCCTTAAATATACCAATGCTAAAAATCACGTCGATCCGTTGCTCAGCTGTTGCGGCGTGATCGAAGGACAAACCAACAAAGCAATAAACCAATAAACCAACAAACACACACTTTCGCATTTATAATAATGATATGAAATGATCATATTATTATGATGGCAAATAACTTACCTAGTCATAATTTTGATCCCTAGGTGGGTATAGGTACGTACTTAGCAGTGGCGATTCCTGGTAGTCAATCTTGGGTTTGCGCTAGCTGATGGTTAGGTATTTTCTCAATAAAATACATTTACCTGATATATCACTGATTAGGGGTTTATTTAACTGATATATCCCTAACAGGTTTGCCCGCCATCTTAGAGTAGGTACTTACATCATCACCCACCACCTGGTGACATTGCAGTCAAGGGCTAACTTGTACTTACTAGAATACAGAATACTATTTTTATTTATTTTACATTATCAGATTCCCGCGACTTCGTCCGCGTGAAATAAGTTTTTTAAATTCCCACGGGACCTCCCTAATTTTTCGGGTTAATCTCGGTTCTCGTACCAAGCCTATGACACTCACAAATAATGTGGATTTCTATTGGTACCAGAATATTCAAAATCGGTTCAGTAGATCCAGAGATTACCCCCTACAAACTCACAAACTTTACCTCTTTTTATTATTAGTACCTATAGTGCGCGTTACATTATTACTATGATATCTTCTAAGATATTCATCTGAATTCAATGGTGTAGGGGCGAATTTGATCTATATTAAATACTTGAGATGAACAACCATTTTATTTTGATAAGGATTAATACTATGTTGGTAAAAACACCTTCGCGAGTAAAGCATTGTTTTAGACCAAATTTGAAAATCATAATGACGGTTATTGTGAGACGACCTTAAAAGATAGCTATATGCTGTCGCGGACTTTTTTTTAGAACTTTTTGAGAGGAACAATTCCATCATACATTGTTTTCGTGTAACTTTTACCATTTACGCAGCGCACGCCACGGAAGCTCTCAGATGAGACAATTCCGACTTCATTCACATTATTGCAATATTCCTAGGGATCTTTAATGTTTTTGAAAATAAAATACAGCCTATGTTACTCGCTGATAATGTAGCATTCTATAGGAGAAAGAATTTTTAAAATCGGTTGAGTAGTTTTTGAGTTTCTACACGGCAAATGCAGAGCTATGCTCAACTCATAGTGCACGCCTTCGGCCCGTAGTGAGCGGGAGTTAAGCGGGCCGACGGAGTTCGAAGATTCGCGCAGTACGAGCCACGTGGCGATGCGGCGCACGTCACAAGTCACAACTCACAACCAAGGTGCGAGGTGGTCATGGAGCGTGCGTGATTTTAAATAATTATCGATTAACGCAACCATTTAATTGATAAACTTATATGTTTTGTGAATGGTACCTATTTCATGTTATAAAATATTAGTATATCTGTTACGCTCAAAGATCGAAAACGCTCATTGAGCGGAAAAATAGCTCACAACGCGATGTGGTCACAGTAAATTACAACGGACACAGACAAGTTACAACGGACAGGTTGTAACTTGTCGGTGTCGGCTCGGGTGCAAAGACAAAGACTTTTTAAGAAGTTGAGACTGTTTTGTTTCATTATGTAACATTTCATATTTTTCTGTAGTCATAATAAAACTGCGATCAGTGCTTGTTTCCACAAACTCACGTAATTTATCGTAAAACAATTCTTTTTTATTCGTCATAATTAGCGCTGACATTAAAATTCACTCTCATAAACAGAAAAGAAATGAATAAAACTGATGTTTCAATGCGTCTTTGCACCCGAGCTGACACCGACAAGTTACAACCTGTCCGTCGTGATATGGTTAACACAATGAATGCTCCGAACGCGTCATGGCTTTTCTTCATTGCCACAACGCGTTGAGATCGAATAGCATGTAAGCCACGACACGAATTTCGCTATTTGGTCTTTCTTTGATTGCCACAACGCGTCGTGCGCGTTTTCATTAGAGCCATAACACGAATTTCGCTATGTGGATGTTTTACTGTGACCACATCGCGTTGTGAGCTATTTTTCCGCTCAATGAGCGTTTTTGATCTTTGAGCGTAACATATATATTACATAGATCTAGTATAATTGGTAAGTAACTTATTCATAATTATTGGTATTGCGGCGCAAGCTGCGCAATCTTAGAGGAATCGCCACTGGTACTTAGGTACTTTAAATGGGCGATATTTTTGTTAGGTAATAGGTATTATGTTTTGTCTTTGTTTTGTTTCCTTTTCAATGTATTTTTTATGTCTTGTGTAGCAATAAAGAGTTTATCTATCTATCTATGTTTTTGGTAAGGATAAATCATTTAAATTTACGTATTTATATAATAGTTAAATACCTACACATTATATTTTATCAACACCATCCTGTTAGTCATGAGTCTGCTTGGCGCTGATTGAGTGACTAAACTGTATGCAATTTAAAATGATACCCTTTGAATATGATCTAGCAGATTGTTCTACGCGTAAAGTAGGACATACCTATTCTAAACAGGTACCTACTAGGGCTTTCGAATACCGGTTTTTCTCAATACCGGTATTAATACCGGAACGATTTTTTTCAATACCGGGATCCCGGGATCCCGGTATTGGATAAAATTTAAAATGTGGTACATGTTTTTTAACTTAAAATTAGTCTTTTCTGAAGCAAACGGACGTATAAAAAACAGTTTTTTCATAAAAAAAAATTTTCACCAAATTAACTCAAAAAAGTGCCTTTTCTGCATAAATTCAGTGAAGAAAAGCCGTTTTTTTCACTCAGCGAGATTTTTTTTGGATATTGAACGCTGTGGTTGATTATTACGCTGTGGATTGGTATGTCTATTTCACTGTCTCATGAAACGTTAAGTAACTCCTTCACTCTATTTTATATCATGCAATATTTCATGAAATTGTATTTTCTTTGAAAAAAATCACCAAGTATTGATTTTAGATTTATTTGTATTTTGAGTATTAAGATAGTTATTTACGCGTTGACTTAATAATTCTTACGAAACCATCGTTTGTTTCATGTATGTATAAGGTGAAAATTACGGACCACGTAATGTTCTGAAACTCCATCACATCATTTTAAATACAACCTTATTAAGTAATACTTATACTATTATCAAATAATCAATTTCTTATTCATATCAATCAGAATATCAACTATATGATTTTTAAAATAGAACTATTTTTGGATGAATCCTTATGAAAATATATATTTTTAACCTCCATTGAATTTTGAACTTTTAATATAAAGTATATTTGTGACGCACTTTCTCAACGTACACACAAAATTAAATAAATATGGCAGGGAATTTTAAATAATTAGTAAAATTAGTGTCGAAGATTGTAATTTAAACTACTATCGTCGTCTCAACCTATAGACATCCTGGACGTAGGTCTCCTGCATGGATCGCCACAGAGCACGGTCTTGTGCCCCTTGTTTCCAGCGGCTCCCAGCTACACGCTTGAGATCGTCCATCCACCTAGTGGGGGGTCGTCCAACACTGCGCTTCTCGGTGTGAGGCCGCCAATCAAGCACTTTGGGACCCCAACGCCTATCGGTTCTACCAAATATGTGCCCCGCCCTTTGTCACTTAAAGCTTGGACTCTTCGAGCTATGTCGGTTACTCTGGTTCGCCTACGGATCTCCTCATTTCTGATCTCCTCATTTCATTTGATTACGCAGGTATACTCCAAGCATAGCTCTCTCCATCGCCCGCTGAGTGACCCTGAGCCTCCTTATCAGGCCCAAAGTTAGCGACCATTTTTCGAAGCCGTAAGTCATCACTGACAACACGCACTGTTCGAAAACTTTCGTCTTCAGGCACTGAGGAATTTTGGACGAGAAGATGTCGCGGAGTTTCCTGAACCCTGCCCAAGCCGAGTAGGATTCGGCGGTTGATCTCTTTCTCGAAATTGGACCTACCTAACTGGACTGTATGTCCTAGGTATATGTAGTATGTACTCATCAACAATTTCGAGTGCAGAATTCTCTACTAACACAGGTTGGGGCTGAACGTGTGCATTATAAATGATCTTTATCTTGCTCATATTCATTTTTATGCCCACCTGTTGAGGAACTACTAAATGAGTAATAAACGATATTTTTGTAAGAAATCGATCGAAGTCGAAGAAAACGATAATTTTGTCAAAACACAAATTAATCTAAAATTCAATAGTTATTATTTATAAGAAAATTATATATCATAATAAAATATGCATTAGTTACTTATAAATCAGATTTCTGAACGTTTTGAGAGACAATGAAATAGAAATGCCAAGCCACAGGGATCTGAATTCAAACACTAATTTTTCCCTCTGAGTGAACAAAAACGACTTTTCTTCACTGGTTTTAAGCAATAAAGGCGCTCTTTTTGAGCTAATATGCTTAAGATACAAGTTTTAAACCTAGCCGAATAAAAAACAGTGGCATCTACCAAGAAATATATGCAATAGTCACTGTTTCGTTTATAGTGTCACCAATACCGGTATCCCGGTATTAGACATTTCAATACCGGTATTGAAAACCGGCGAAAAAAGTCCGGGATCCCGGTATTGGCCAATACCGGGATCCCGGACTTTTTTCGTCGGTTTTCAATACCGGTATTGAAATGTCTAATACCGGGATACCGGTATTGGTGACACTATAAACGAAACAGTGACTATTGCATATATTTCTTGGTAGATGCCACTGTTTTTTATTCGGCTAGGTTTAAAACTTGTATCTTAAGCATATTAGCTCAAAAAGAGCGCCTTTATTGCTTAACACCAGTGGAGAAAAGTCGTTTTTGATTACTCAGAGGGAAAAATTAGTGTTTGAATTTAGATCCCTGTGGCTTGGCATTTCTATTTCTCTCAAAACGCTCAGAAATCTGATTTATAAAGTCTTACGCATATTTTATTATGATATACTATTTTATATTAAATAATAACTATTGAATTTTAGATTAATTTGTGTTTTGACAAAATTATCGTTTTCTTCGACTTCGATCGACTTCTTACAAAAATATCGTTTATTACTCATTTAGTAGTTCCTCAACAGGTGGGCCTAAAGTGAATATGAGCAAGATAAAGATCATTTCTAATGCACACGTTCAGCCCCAACCTGTGATAGTAGAGAATTCTGCACTCGAAATTGTTGATGAGTACATATACCTAGGACATACAGTCCAATTAGGTAGGTCCAATTTCGAGAAAGAGGTCAACCGCCGAATCCAACTCGGCTGGGCAGGGTTTGGGAAACTCCGCGACATCTTCTCGTCCAAAATTCCTCAGTGCCTGAAGACGAACGATTTTTCGAACAGTGCGTGATGTCAGTGATGACTTACGGCTCCGAAAAATAGTCGCTAACTTTGGGCCTGATAAGAAGGCTCAGGATCACTCAGCGGGCAATGGAGAGAGCTATGCTTGGAGTATACCTGCGTGATCAAATCAGAAATAAGGAGATCCGTAGGCGAACCAGAGTAACCGACATTGGTAGAACCGATAGGCGTTGGGGTCCCAAAGTGCTTGAATGGCGGCCTCACACCGGGAAGCGCAGTGTTGGAGTGCTGGACTAGGTGGACTGACGATCTCAAGCGTGTAGCTGGGAGCCGCTGGAAACAAGGGGCACAAGACCGTGCTCTGTGGCGATCCATGCAGGAGACCTACGTCCAGTAGTGGATGTCTATAGGTTGAGACGAGGACGACGATAGTAGAAATTACAATCTTCGACACTAATTTCACTCATTATTTAAAATTCCCTGCCATATTTATTTAATTTTGTGTGTACGTTGAAAAAGTGCGTCACAAATATACTTTATATTAAAAGTTCAAAATTCAATGGAGGTTAAAAATATATATTTTCGTAAGAATTCATCCGAAAATAGTTCTATTTTAAAAATCATATAGGTAGTTGATATTCTGATTGATATGAATAAGAAATAGATTATATGATAATAATATAAGTATTACATAATAAGATTGTATTTAAAATGATGTGATGGAGTTTCAGAACATTACGTGGTCCGTAATTTTCACAATAAACATACATGAAACAAACGATAGTTTCGTAAGAATTAAGTCAACGCGTAAATAATTATCTCAATACTCAAAATACAAATAAATAAAAAAATCAATACTTAGTGATTTTTTTTAAAGAAAGTACAATTTCATAAAATATTGCTATTGATATAAAATAGAGTGAAGGAGTTACTTAACGGCTTTTCTTCACTGAATTTATGCAGAAAAGGCACTTTTTTGAGTTAATTTGGTGAAAAATTTTTTTTATGAAAAAACTGTTTTATATGGTGCCGTTTGCTTCAGAAAAGACTAATTTTAAGTTAAAAAACATCTACCACATTATGAATTTTTTCCAATACCGGGATCCCGGGATCCCGGTATTGAAAAAAATCATTCCGGTATTAATACCGGTATTGAGAAAAACCGGTATTCGAAAGCCCTAGTACCTACTACCTACCTACTATAACAAGGTTTTGTCTCTATGGGTGCGTTCCGAAATACACTGAGAGCACTGGAAGTCCCCAGTAAAGAGCACAGCTGCCAGTGCTCGCAGTGCTTATAACGGAACACACACTATAACAGCTATAGTCTATAGTCACTTTAAAGTTGCCAGCTGTAGGCTGTACGGTGAAGTCAGAACTCAGAATACAGACAAATGTGTACATAAACGTGAATTATACTAACAACTATTACCTACCTATTCTGTGACTATACTATCAAAAGTGATTAACTTAAACAAACAGGACCTACTCGTATTAAGACATTTCATGTACCTACATACATGAAGTAAAAGTAAAATATACTTGTACTTTATTGAACACTGATCTCTGAAAGTCTCTGAAAATTGAGTCTCAACTCTAAATAGCGCAGTTTACTAGTTCCACTGTTATGTACCTACCAATTTCAGTAATCGACGTATTGTTAATCTGTCCTCGTATTAGTCCGGATATGATATAGTCATTATGATTGATATTCCATTATCAATCTAGGTAGGTACTTCTATTTTTATGCATACACCTAACGAGTAGGTATATATCAGCAACATTGGCAGCAAAGTGCAAGGGTAGACATGAACAGTGGAATTTTGTTCAGAACTTTGAACGCTTAGGTTATATATTTAAGATTTATAACATTCACAATAATATGTAGGTTTCTTATCTGACAGGTAGGTAAATTATCTTAGGTCCGTAGGAGAATTAGATGGACCGACATAGCTCGAAGATTCGCTAAGTGGCGACGGGCGGGGAACATACCTAGTTCGACGATCCGATAGGCGATGGGGTCCCAAGGTGCTTGAATGGCGGCCTCGCACCGGAAAGCGCAACTTTGGACGACCCCCCAATACCGTGTCCTGTGGAGTTCCATGCAGGAGACCTTCGTCCAGCAGTGGACGTCAATTGGTTGAAACGACGACGATTAGACGTAGCAGTTTTCCACCTTCAATCATCTTATCATTAAGGATTTATATAATGATTAGCTGATTGACTGAAAATAACGGTCATCCAACATTTTGCTCAAAAATATCGTCCATACTTATTACTTACTTTGTTATTTTTTATGTAGGGTTTCTCTAAAATAAGACCCCACTAAGAAAATCTTGCTACTTAGTAACCTTAATCAATTCTGTATTACCTATTTATTATACCGAACCAGTGGTAGATTCATTCGACTATTCATAAGCACTTGTAAAAAGTCTATTTGAATAAAAAACTTTTGAATTTTGAATTTTTTTTTTTTTTGAATTTATTGTATTGGAACTTGTTCTCGACGGTAAGTAATACAGGCTAATAAAAAAATAAAAAATCTAAAGGCATGAGATCACAGCCGACGACAGCCAGCATGGCGCTCGCGCTCGTCATTAGCAATTCCACACGCGAATTATTATGCATCAAAATTTAAATAATTAGTAGGTAAGTATAGACGTAGTAGTGTAAATCTTAAATATATACAAATCATAGGTACTAAAATTCAACATCAATGAAAAAATACAAGGTGACTGACGGATCTATCAACGCCGAGCTCAAACATCTTGACGGATCGGGCTGAAATTCGGCATACAGATAGCTTTTATGAAGCAGGCATCCGCTAAGGATTTTTGAAAATTCCACCCTTAAAAGGATTAAATAGGGGTATGAAATTTGTATGAAAATCGAACTTCCGTAAGCGAAGCTGCGGGCAAAAAGCTTGTAATAATAAAAGTTCTCGGTTTTATAAAGCAAGTAGGTAAAAATAACTATTAATAAAAGTTGTTTTCTGATCCTGACTCCTGAGCCTTGACCTTGAGTAACGTTTCAAGTTAACGTTTGATAAAATAAATGCGCGAAATACCTATAATACGTATTACGCGCCTACTGCGTAGGTACACCTTTGCGCAAATATTATAAAACTTTCAATGAACATATAAAAATTCTTTCCAAAAAACCGACTTCCAAAGCCACTGTAGGTACAGTAAAAAATAATTTTGATTTCTACACACTATGTTGAAGTCGGGCGAGCCTGACGCGTCAACTTTGCCTATCTTTGTTATACCCGCCCGACTTCAACATATTATAGTGTGTAGAAATCAAAATTATTTTTTACTTTACAGTGGCTTTGGAAGTCGGTTTTTTGGAAAGAATTTTTATTTTTAACTGTTAAGTTAACCTACTCTAGTCTCTAAATCCCCACGCCTTAGAAGTGCAGTACCCTGAAGCATCAGGATTGAGGAGTTGGGACTTGAGTTTAAGTATGAAGTCGTTGCTAGACACCTACAATATGAATTCACCATAAAAAATCCTAAATCGCTATTGTTAAGGAGTTCTGTACCCTGCAGCATCAGGGTTGAGGAGTTGGGACGCTGAATCATATACACGTCGTGACTTGATACCTACTATATGAATTCACCATCAAAATTTCCTAACTCCCTAGTTTTGAGGATTTCATGTAGTTCGGTACACCTACAGCATCAGGTTTGAGGAATTGGAGTCAGAAATTTATATGGGACCACTTCGGGAGCTTCCTATAACAACTGAAATATTTTTCAAATGGATTTAGAAACCACGGAGATATGCACGCCACAGACATACATTAAAAAAAAAAAATTGAAAACCTCCTTTTTTGGAAGTCGGATAAAAATAGTACCTACGTTTTTGTATTTTCCATAGAGTCACTCTTCGTGAAAGAGCAATTTTCATTATTTGGAAACTACATTATAGATTATTACTGTTATTAAAATAACATAGGTAACATTCTTAATAGGTCGTAACTTGCAGATAGGCATTAGGCGATAGCTTATAGAACAAACTGTGAAGATCTATAAGAGCAGTTGAATATTTGAACTGTGAACCTTTCAAAATAACCTTTCAAGCGAAGTTCAAACTAGCTCGTTAGCAACTAGTTAACAGATAAAACATGTTCATTCCATGCCATGCAAAATATTAATTAAATAATTGTGCCATTTAACATTGCACTCATTAATAGTTCCTATCTACGTTATTATAATATTGATAAATATTAATAAGTTAGATAGGTACTGATTGCACACAGTGGAACAGAATAATTGATATTATTAATGTAATCATAATATTATAAATGCGAAAGTGTGATTGTTTGATGGTTTGTCCTTCAATCACGCCAAACGGACGAATCAACGGATTGACGTGATTTTTGGCATAGGTATAGCTGAGGACCTGGAGAGTGACATAAGCTACGTATCCCGCCAACGAACTGACCGTGTAAATACATCGAATGAGTCAAATGTCAGTTTAATTAAACTCAATTATACCTTCATCAATAATTTAAGACTATACATTCGAGCTGAGCTTGAGCTGCAAGGGTAGACCCTTATATTTAGCTTTTTTGCCCCCTGATATTTTGTTACTCCCTGCATTAAACCAAAACTTATTCATACCAAATTGTAGGGAACCCTCTGATCTACTATAATGACTGACAACATTTTGAAATTAATTAATAGATTGTTCCTTAATACGAAAATACCAAGAAGCTGTTATATAATCTTGATTTTTGTGTAAAGTTTGACGTTAGCGAACATCCAAATTTACTCGTTGTAGTCACACAAAGAAATACTTTTATTGAGTATAAGGTCCTGAACTACTAATAATAGTTGAAGATAAAAATTATTAATTTGCTATCCTTTGTATTATAAAATTCAAAACAAAGAAGATTTAATTTGACGAAATTAAGGACACATATAACCTTCATTTTAGGAAGTTATTTGGCTTAATTTGTAAAAATAAATTAGTACTCCTAAAAGCAAGACATATTTTCAATTATATTAAGCAAAAAAAAATATATAATTAACAATAATTTACATCCAAAAATAAGTTTGTAACACACTACAAAACTGCGTGATCAAGCACTAGGAAAACTAGTCGTAGCCGAGGCTTCTCAGAGGGTGGACGTAACGCCTTTTGTCTCCGCAACTCAAAATGATATACGTAGCATATACCTGAGATTGTAGTGTGATTGTCACTTCTCAATAGTAGGCATTTTTAATACTGGCTGCTTTTTCTTATTGATGGTTGAAAATTATTTTGTTTTAAACAGTTTAAGGTTTGTATATTATACCGTAAAACGGGGAAAATAGGAATGGCGGGGTAAATAGGAATAAAAATCTGCTTTTCTAAACTGTACCGTTGGTATGATTCTATTTATGAGAGATCAACACTTTTTTATTTTTGAACGAGCTTACAGTTTTTGCTACTGGCTACACAGAGCATTAAAGCCAGCCAATAAGCATTCACTAAAAAAAACACGTTGAAACAGGGTCGTCGTGGACACAGAAATATTTGTACCTTTTAACTTTAAGATTTTTATAAGTTTTATTGAGAAAAAGTGTTAAAATCGATGTAATCTTGACCATAATAGTTTATAGTCGTCTGAAGAAACGTAAAGGTAAGTAAATAATTGCGTAATTTTATTGGAAATCTTAGTTTTAGTCGAACACTCGTTTTTAGGTTATTTTGGAGATAATAGGAACGCGAAGGGGGGAAATTGGCATGTGAACAGGTATAATTGGAACAACGCGGGGGTTATTTGGTTCGTTAAGAGGTAAATTGGAATTCCTAAATAGGGTTGACAAAAACCAAAACCTAAATAAATTAGGTGGTATTAAATTTAACAAATTTCATTTCGGTACCTATTCTATAAATAATATAATTTACATTTTTATATAAACTAGGTATTAAATATCTTATTTAATAATCGCTTAAATAAATATAATTTTATGTAGGTTTGCCTTTTTTGCTTATTTTATCATTCAGACAGGCTATAAAATACAAATATATAGTGCGTTTATTTTTAATCAAAAATTATAATGTTTCAATGTTTTTCAGAATGCCTCGCAACTACATAGCCAAACCAGGTACTAAACGTTATAAAAAATACGACAATCTTGTAATAAAACAAGCCCTGGAAGAGATAGCGTCGGGCAATAATAGCTTAAGTGCTGTAGCTGTAAAGTATAACATATCAAAATCAGTACTATGCCGCCATAAAAACCGAGAAATGAAACCTCATGGTAGGCCAACAGCACTGACCAAAGAAGAAGAGCTATATATAGTAGAAAATTTAAATATCTGCGGCGATTGGGGCTACCCGTTAGATACAACAGACCTTAGATATATAATAAAAATGTATCTAGACTCAATGAATATTAAGCACAACATATTCAAAAATAACATCCCTGGTATAGACTATGTTAATGGGTTTTTGAAGAGGCATGCAAATAAGATATCTCAAAGAATATGTCAGAACATTAAGAGATCTAGGGCGGCAGTGTCTTCAGACACAATAAAAGAATATTTTAGTGAATTGGGAAAGTCTTTAGAGAATGTCCCAACCCAAAATATCATTAACTATGATGAGACAAATCTGACAGACGATCCCGGCCGCAAGAAGGTCATAGTAAGAAGAGGGTGCAAGTACCCTGAACGTATAATCAACCACTCTAAAGGGTCAATATCATTAATGATGTCAGCCACAGCAGATGGTGATTTCCTGCCGCCTTATGTGGTCTACAAGGCAGCTCATTTATACGATTCTTGGACGATGAGAGGGCCGCATAATGCAAGGTATAACAGGTCATCATCTGGCTGGTTTGATGGCGACATTTTCGATGATTGGGTGAAAACCATAGTCATACCTTTCTTAGAAAAGAAAGAAGGCAAAAAAATTTTGATAGGCGACAATTTGTCGTCACACCTATCGATAGATGTCATAAAACTATGCAAGGAAATGGACATCCATTTTGTTTTTCTGCCAGCAAATTCAACGCATCTTACGCAGCCCTTAGACGTGGCTGTTTTTAGACCAATGAAAATAATTTGGCGTCAATTATTAGAAAAATGGAAAAAAAGTGACGATGGCAGAACACAGTCATGTGTCCCAAAGGGATGTTTTCCCATGATGTTAAAATTACTAATGGACCACCTAAGTGTAAATGCAAACAAAAATATCAAAGCTGGATTTAAAAAATGTGGGATTGTCCCTTTAGATCGTAACCAAGTTTTAACTCGGCTTCCTCTACAAGAAGAGAACGCAGAGGCAAAAATAACAGCTGTGAATGATAGTTTTTTGAAATTATTAGATGAAATGCGCTATGGATCGATGAATATTAGAGAACCCAAAAAAAAGAGAAAGCTAGAGGTAGTGGCAGGAAGAAGTGTAAGTGCTGAGGAAGTAGTAAGAAATGAAGATCAGGAACATGTGAAGCCAAAAAAGAAAAAAACACTAAAGCAAACAAATAAATCAACTCCAAAACTTACGTCTTTAAAAGGGAAGGGTATCGGCAAAAAAACCAAACCTAAAATTGACAAATTACAGATAGACAACGACGGTGAAAACGAAAATTCTAATATGAAAATATGCGGTCAAAGCAAAGAGATAAATGACAATAATACAATTGAGGTGCCTATTGGATTAAAAGATTCTGATGTAGTGATTCCGGAAACTTTTGAATTTCCCATTGAAGCCATGCCAATTATTTTTGCTGAAAATTTTGATTGTCAAGAAATTATTGTGAGAACTGATGACGAAGGTAAACAAGACCATGAGAAAGAAAATGAAAATCTTAGAATAAAAAACATACAGAAGCCAAAAATTAAAATCATATCAGACATAAAACTTAAATTACCATTGCCTTCAAAAAAGATAAAAAGTAATTCCACCGTACTCAATAGCGAAAGAATTAACTCAAACCGAATTCTTAATATTGAGAAAGACAGGGAAGAAATTTTGAAAATAATTTTAGATCAATAATTTTATTTCCACTTAATTATAGGAACGAATACTAATTTTTTTATTTGTTTTGAAAGAAGAATATTTATGTTTTTTTCTGGTAGGCATACCAGATTATTGTATTGTTCAAATATATTTGATACCTACCTTTTAATAGTTTAATAGTTAGCTATAAGTTAATCCAAAGAGGAGGCCATAAATAAATACAAATAGACTGATTATTATAGAGCTAATGTTAAATTTTGTGATAAGTTACCTACAACAAAAAATTAAAAGTAAAAACTTTTTAAAAACAAGCTTTTATTTAAATTCGTAAGAATAAAATAAACTTTTCCGTTAAAACTTTTACTATCAACTTCTAACGTCATTACACAATAATTTATGTGATAAAAGAGCTTGTCGTATATATATATATATATATATATATATATATATATATATACATACATACATACATATATACATAATATATATATATATATATATATATACTATATATTGTAGGGAGTGCATTAAAAATAACTAGTCCGCTATCTTGGGTGTTCCGCCATGGATTTGACTTCAGATAGCTAGCCATGCATTTTCATCCAAACTAAACGTGTTACAAAATTTCAGATTTGATCTCTAAAAGGATTTTTTATTAAACACATATAGCATGGTCATTAGGTACCTAGGTAGGTAAGTACCTACTTACTTTGCACAGATTGTGACAGCCCTGATTAAAATTCTGATTAACCTCTCTCTCGAACCTATTATCCCCGTCAGGGGTAAATTGGAATCCAATAGGGATTTTGTTGGATTTCTTAAAATATGGCAATAATTTGGGAATGTAAAGCTACTTAACATCTAAAAGAGCTTACCACACATTCTTAAGTATACCTTGATATACCCTATGATTTACGGAAGAAGGTTTAAATTCCAGTTGAAAGTGAAGATCGGACCAATTTACCCCGTCTTACGGTACTTTATATTAAACGTGTATGATATTTATAGTTATATTACTTAATTATTTACTCGTAAATAAGAATTTGAATATTCAATTAAGACAAGGTCGTGTGTTTCAGACAGTTATAAAATAATTTACTTTACTAAACTTGCCTTATAAAGCTTGTGGTTAAATTAACTATTATTTAAAGGCTGACCAACAATCTCTACCTAGACTGGCAACTCCGTCCCTTATAAATATTAATGCGATGTCACGTACTGAAATGATAATCACTCGTTGGTAAAATTTATTGAAAACAATACAATAGAAACAATAAACCTAGCTAGCCTAACCTAATAATGCCATGCCCGCGTGGAATGGTGGCGAGAATGCTGGCTGCATTTCCGCGCTGGACAGCCAGGCTGATCCTTTGCGCAAAAAATGAGCCAGCACTTAAAAAAAAAAAGTTACGTGTTTATTGTCTTTCATGGCATATTAGCGCGGTATCTTGTGTTTGGTTGTGAAATTCTCTTTCCTTATGACGACTTGGCATTTTATTGGTGTGATTTGCATTATGATTTGGTTATTGTATCCCTTTGGATCGTTTACCTCCGGCTTGAATTACTTCTGAATGATACTGCCCGCGATTAGATATTGTGTTATATTTATTAAATAAATAAGTTTATATAAATTTTGAATTTGTAATCCTTACAAATATTAAACATGCGAGTGTGTTACTTTGTGGTTCAGAGGTTCTTGGAGACAAACATAGGTATTTTATCCCGGAAAATAAGAATGCCCATGAGATATTTAAAAATCATGAATCACGCAGATGAAGTTGCGGGAGTCACCTAGTGAAGCGACTCGTATCGAGACACACGATTGGACGTTAGTAAACTTATGCAATGAGCTTTCGAATAGTCAAATTTACTGTGCACTTACAATAAATTATAAATTAGAATTTTATTTGTTTGGCTCGCATGTTTGCTTGTTTTTACACTTGGATAGAGATTATTTATGGCCATGAAAATACAGTCGTCACGATAGCAAAAGCAGGTAGCTATGCAAACAATTGGGTAGTTATTATTATTTACCACGCTTACGGACCTTTTTGATGAATAGGTTTTGTTTTATGTTTTGAACTGAACCTTTCTTTGCCCGACTTGGGGAAGGCTTGGTCG
Source organism: Erebia ligea (assembly GCA_917051295.2). NCBI lineage: Eukaryota > Metazoa > Arthropoda > Insecta > Lepidoptera > Nymphalidae > Erebia > Erebia ligea. Next base: position 16,225,702 of record OU785220.1, on the reverse strand, counting down.
TTAGCAATCATGTATGTATATGTGTTTTTCTTTGTTGGTTCCCTCTTTATTGCAAACCTACATATTTTGAGTACTGAGATATTAAAATACCATAGTATGACGTCACGGCAAATCCAATATGGGATATTTCACTGACAAAAAAGCCATGTTTTTTTGTCTGTTTGTCAACTCAAAATACTTCATCAGTGCACACCTAGACTACTCAACGAATAAAATATTTAGGTTCATCGATTTTGGCTGAGCGTTGGTCAGCCAAATGGCCTCATTTCGCGCTTTATTGGCATTGCGTGTTTTATTTTACTGTCAGGCAAAGTTACTTATTCCAAACAATGCACTCATCACGTCAACAAAAAGTTATGTAAAGTGCAGCTTGTACTTTATTGTACCCCGCGTAGTAAATTCGATTAATTCAATTATTTTGGTAAACCGAATATACATACCTACTAGCGCAACTGTAATTATGTATTTTTTGCCTTTTGCAAGTGTATTTCGTTTACAGAGCGTCATTAGATTATTGTTTTTTTACGAGTATGATTGTCGACCGGACTTTTCTTTTTGTTATTGTATCACTATTGACCCGTGATCGCTATTGTTATTTTAATAAACAAAACCCTACATTAGTGCAATACTTGCAATTTGCACGTGCTTATCAGTTTTATTGCCTGCTTTGGAATTTGAAAAGGCATTGTCTGATGTGAATCAGTATTTCTATAACTTATTTATGTTGCACATTTGATAAAGCCTATCAGCCTTTTCCTACTTCCTCAGTTCACACCTAGACTACTCAATGAATCAAATATTTAGGTTCATCGATTTTGGCTGTGCGTTGTCGGTCAGTCAATCACGAAAAAAGTTGAATTAGGTTTTCATGGTATTTTTATGCGCTGTTTGGCATCGCGTTTTTATTTTACTGTCAGGCAAAATTATTAATTTCTTACAAATAACCATACACTCATTAGCACGGCAAAAAGTTATTTGAAAAATTGGTAGCTAAGCTGTATTTTAGTACTACCACGCAGTAAATTTCTATTGTTATTTTGGTAAGCTGAGTACACTACCGCAACACCTGCAGGATTACATAGTTTTATTACCTTTTGCAAGTGATTATCGTTTACAGAGCGGCACTTGATGAGTGTGTTTTATATTTTCCGAACCGGACCTTTTTTATTATTGTATCGCTATTGACCCGCGAGTCTATTGTTAGGTACCTACCATGATAAACAAAAACCTATGTTGGTGAAACACCTGCATCTGCACGTGCTTATCAGTTTTATTGCACTGTTTTGTCTTTAGGATTCATTGCGTGCGAATTAAAATAACTTATTTTTTTTCAGAAATGGGTTCTAAAACTCCGATTTTCTAAAAAAAAAGAAATATTTACGTAGTGAACAATTAGCGAAGGCAAGGAATCAAAAAGGTTCAAAATCAAAATCAAAATCAAAATTTGTCTTCTTGCGGTTTGAACCGGAAAAAATTTAATTTGAAAATTGAAATGATTATAAAGGACGATCAATTTTGGAAAAAAAATATGGAACAAAAACTAATAAGTTTTTATTACAAATGTATTTTGCCTGAAATAGTAGATCCCCGTAAATGGAGATCAGTGCCAATAAGAGACACCCGTTTTTAGTTTGTTTTTACATTGAAAATTCGGTTGATCGTAATCGAGCGTTCGATCACATTGGAGTCAGGGTAAAATGTGCCCAAAGGGGCTTGATTTAAAGTCACAAATTCCAACCGATTTTAATTTCGAAACGTTTCCATTTGGAGCAGTGTGAATGCAAACACGAATTTGAGCTCTAAATCAATACTATTAAGATTCATTTTACTTTAACGCTAATATGATCGAACGGTTACGGTCAATCGATGCATGGTAAAAACTAAGACCTGGCGTAGTGATATGTATATATGTATATAAATATTATAAATGCGAAAGTTTGGATGGATGGATGTATGTATGTATGGATGTATGTTTGTTACTCAATCACGCTCCAACGGATGAACGGATCTGGATGAAATTTGGCACAGAGATAGATTATAGTCTGGAATAGCACATAGGCTACTTTTTATCCCGGAAAATTAAGAAGTTCCCGCGGGAATCAAAAAAACCTCAACCACGCGGACGAAGTCGCGGGCATCAGCTAGTATGTATATAAATACTAGATGATTCCCGCGACTTCGGCCGCGTGGATTTGAGTTTTTTGATTCCCGCGGGAACTCCTTAATTTTCCGGGATAAAAAGTCCTATGTCCTTCTCCGGGATATAACCTACCTCTATACCAAATTTCAGCAAAATCGGTTGAAAAGAAGGGCCGGGAAAGCGTAGCAGACAGGCAGACAGACGGACAGACAGACACACTTTCGCATTTAAAATATTAGTATGGATAGTAGCATTTACTATATAAATTCTAATAATTTTATATTGTAAATAATGTTAAGTAAAAATCAAAATACTACTAATATTTTATTTTACTATTTTGTTTATTTTTGTACAAAATGTGTCTTATAAGTAACTAACAGAAAATAAGCAAACAAAGATAATGTTAGTATGGATGTACCTACTTAAAAACATCTATACTTACAATCATGCAACCTTCTCTTTATATGAATACACCTATATTTAAAAAAGTTTTATATGAAACGTATGTTAAGCGAATTAAAAACCTTTCTTTTAAATATTGAAAAAATAATTGCCCGTTTGAAAATGGGATTAGGATCAAAACGGTTTGTCAAACTACTTTGCACCCGACGCCTTCTGTTTACTCGCTCAAACAAAGGACTATCCGAGACAAAGGATTTTATATACCTAAACCCGAGATAAATACCTAAACTTCAAAAGAGGCTCAGGGTATGTACGCTCTTAACAATCCTTTATATTTTCATAAAAATTCAATTCAATTTTAAACACAAAAGCTGACTGTTAGTACTCTACCTTATGTAGTTAATAAGATTAACAGCATAGTAGCAGTGTGTCTGTAGGTATCTACTATATGCGGGGCATTCACCGCGAGCGGAGCGAGCTCCTTACGGACTCCGTTTAACTCACAAAGAAAACTGCATACCTAGATGACCTACAAGCACTTTCAACAACAAAAAGCTAGAGGACAGGATGAGTGCTTTCCAGCTCGCTCTTAATGACAACTGTCAAAACTCTGGTAGTGCAAGTGTAAAGTGTAAACATATTTTATCTACACATAGTCCGTTCCGCTTGGCCATTTCCCGCTCATTACTTTTTGCAGTGGAAACCCTGCTTTACAGTGTGCCTGTACAATTAATAAAATGGTCAAGCGATGTAATGTAAATAAAATGCGATATGTGAAGTCAGCTGGTGCGACTTGACACCGACCCTGAACCCTGAGCTCATGAATGAAACAAACGCTTATTATACGCTATTGCATTATTTTTGCGGTAGGTACTTTGCGGCCATCGCATGACTTAACACAGTAGGTAACTAGACCTACTCATGTGACTAGACTTTAACATACTTAAACATGATACAAAAATCCATACTTCCATACTAATATTATAAATGCGAAAGTGTGTCTGTCTGTTTGTCCCTCTGTCTGTCTCTCTGTCTGCAACGCTATCACAGCTAGGGTTGCCAACTATACTGTTTTAAACAGTATTATACTGTTTTTCACTAAATTATACTTTTTACTGTTGAACAAAAATAAAGTATACAAAATACTGTTTTCAGCATCAAAATGCAAACACATTAATTAAGACGGCAGCGGCGAGTGAATTGCCCATATGTAAACGTAATACCAATATAATTTGTGATTCGGAAATATTTCCACCATATTATGCAATTATTTAGACTGAACTTGTGTTTATCTAGGTCCCTGGACGAAATATATTTTCAAAATACTTAGCCAAAATTAAATGTAAGCGCATAGCGTTTTGCATATTTTTACGACATAAATGACATGTTTTCTCCTTATTTGTTTCATATTAATAACATCGCGAATTTAAAAACATAACTAAAATTGAAAAAAACCACCACAGAAGGTAAATCTATGTAGTACAGTGCGTATCTTGAACTTGCAGCCCGCGATATTCTCCACACCACATAAATCTTCCAAAATACCCTCAACGTACGTTTCACTCCGACACCGGAGCATCTTCAGGAGATGTTGACTCTACAATGCACGATTGTGATTTTCAATATCATGGACTTCCGCAAAGTAACGCCTGCTTCTATCCAATATAACTAAAATTGTCTCATATCTTCTTTCTGTTCCCGCCACCTCAGCATTTACTGAAAGAGTTTTTTCAGTAATGAATGCTAAGTGGCGGGAGGATAGAAATAGAGCATCTATTAATTATTGTGATGAGGCGTATGAAGTTTTTAAAAAAGATTGTAAATTAGTAAGTTGTGCGAGAAGCTCTAAAAAATATGTGTTTACTCGTAAAACAATAAATAAATAAAATACTGTTCATTTTTCTAAAATACTGTTTAATATTCTTCATACACCTGAATATACTTTATTTCTTGTAAAAAAAGTTGGCAACCCTAATCACAGCCCAACTGTTCAACCGATTTTGATGAAATTTTGTATAAGTTTGTTCTTGTTACTTAGATACTTGTATCTCGAGGAAGGACCTTTTTATCCTGGAAAATTAAATAGTTCCCGCGGGAATCAAAAATCCTTAATCCGCGACCTACATAATAATTCAATGATCCACGCGGACGAAATCGCGGGCATCATCTTGTTTTTATTATATCTTGTCATATAGGTACATACCTACCTAAAATAAGCTGAATCCCACGACTTCAACCGCGTAGATTTAGATTTTTTTGAATATACTTAAGTACCTACCAAAAAAGGTTTGATTTTCCTGGATTAAAATAATTCTATGTCGCCATTGAAGTCGCGCGTTTTTTCGAGGATCTGTCATCTGCCATGATGTAAATCTCCAGGTATCAACTAGTATTAACTATACCCTGGATGCAAAAATCACGTTGATCCGTTGCTCTGTTGGAGCTTCAATGAAGGGTAAACCAACTAACAAACACACTTTCGTATGATGTGATAATATTATTATGGTATATAGATCACAGATTTGTATCTAGTATGGATATATTATTATGATTTAATCAAGAGCGCAAATCGCCAAAATGAGCATGCGACAATTGGAATATTGAATCAGTTTCCGACCGTGAACGGTTCTAAGGGGAAAGTCCGAAAAATTTCGAGTCAGATGGAACCGCTAGAGGGGAGGGCGCGGGTGAATGGCGGCGGATAGGCTTTGTTGCTCGCGCTGGCATTCCTCGCCTGGGAACCGGGAACAGGCTCCCCCCGCGCACTTCCCCCGCTCTCCTCCCGACGTCCCGCACGCATTCCAGCCCTCTCTCACTTTCATTGTTCCCGTCAGCGCGGGAGGTCGCCGCTCCACAAATAATGGAACCAGTTGTTTAAGTGGGGAGGACTTGTTGGTTCACTCCAATGAACACGTTCGTCGTACCCGTAAATGACATTTAAGGAAAATGGGGCAATTGGAAATATCGATAAAACCTCAATCGTTACGGCCGCGTTTCGGGATTCGACTCGAAATTATTATTCAATTCCACTTCGGAATTTCCAGTTCGTATTATCCTTGATGAACACTTGTTTCTTTATTTGTGTTAGTGTAAAATAAATTCGCAATTCGCAAGCCACAATCATGTTAATAGAATTGAATTTATGACCTGTTAACGTAAGGGAATTAGGGAAGGAAGTCCCAATATCCCTAATTGGCTTTTCAACGTACCGGAACCCTTGTTTAATTCCCTTAGGGTAATGGCTTTTTTAATACCGGTAGTAACTATAGCCGTGTCTGCATCCTCATACTTAGACCTATACATCTTGGTTTGAGCCAATTACAAATTATTTTCCTGAAGTCTTAGTTAGTGCTTAATTAAATAAGGGGGCCTCCTCAGGGCTAGTTCCCTGATTGCGAAGCGAAATTTGATTTTATTATGAAAGGTTTGTAAAAGAATTTAAGATAATTCTGTCAGTCCAGAATAGGAATAACAAAGCCTCTAGTGGATGAACTTGCCAAATTACAAGTAAACCCGCACGTGACAAGAAATTACGCTGTTCTATTCTCATTTTGCTCATTTTATTCTCATTCTCATTCCATTTTATTTCGGAGGTCTATGGAGGGAGGAAATTACACTATCGTAGGGGATTCGTTAGGATTACAAACCGCAATGTTATGGGCACCAAGATCCAGTTGTCTGGTGGGAGGCTTCGGCCGAGGCTAGTATCACCCTACCGGCAAAGACGTATACCGCCAAGCGACTTAGCGTTCCGGTACGATGCCATGTAGAAACCGGCTAGGGATATGGGTTTAATATAACTGCCATACCCCTAACAGGTTAGCCCGCTACCATCTTAGACTGCATCATCACTTACCATCAGGTGAGATCGCAGTCAAGGGCTAACTTGTAGTGGAATAAAAAAAAAGAAAACAGTTATTTTGAATAAGTATTTCTAGTAGCGTAAATGCGCTACCTAACTGAATAAGCTCCTTGCGTCAACTCATGAATATTTTATGTACCTACTGTGATGATATGGCTAGTTTCAAAAGTAAGTAAAGCAAGTGTCCCGTGCCGGTACGTGCTGCTGATGCGCGCGACCACATTGCTGAGAGAGCGGATCTGTTTTGTTGCACTCTGACTTCTGAGTGAACTCACATGGATTGCTCTGTCTGTCTAGAATGTTATGATAATAATATTACTCTCTCTCTCTGCGTCGTATTCCTCACCACTGAGGGTCGTGACCCCTTTCCATTAATCAAAATAATGGTAGGAGTTTTCTTGGGATAATAATGCGGTGGGTTCCCACGTCCTTCCGCATACGACTCGACAAAGAGTATTTAAACTCTTTAGGTTTTTGTAACGATTATTTCAGATGTTAGTGATAACAACCGGAACGTAAGGAGACGTAAAGGCCAAATTTGAACCTCCAAATTCGGTCACCCATCCAGTTACCGACTTGGGTCAACGTTGCTTAACCTTCGCAATCGATTGTTATGCATTGTCACAGCTAGGCCACTCGTCCCTCCTCTTACTAATTAGTTTATAATATAGTTAATAATTATTTAATCTACGATAGTGAATTAGGAACCCCTGTATTGCTAGTCGTAAGTCGAAAATAAAAAAAATATAGCTACTAACTTGAAAGGTTGACATTTACTGCACAAAGTCAAGTTGCACCTGCAAGCAACGGGCCTGCTAATGAAATCATCCCTCCATAATAACAATGGGGAGTATTATTATTATAATTTATCGAAACCAAGACTTAGTTACCGAACCCGAACAGCAGGTATCTTCCACTTTGAGATCTAACGTTACCTACTCGTAGTTTAAACTTTTTGCTGACATGGATGATATGGTGATTCTTCTAAACGCACAAAAAACGTTTGTTACTTTCATAGATGAGCAATGATACATAGGGAATGTCGTCCAAAACTCCTACCAACAAATCTATAAAATCCGACCTATTGCGGAAGTCTTTGTTACAGTGAGTGCAATCCTCTCTGATTGGCTTACAAAGTGCTATTGCCAAAATCCATTGTCGTAGCGGCAACCAAATGCTGATTTGCCTAGTAAATGCCTATTCACTCTTGCCTTGAAGATGTTTAAGTTAAACGTGGCAAGATTTACGTGTGCTGGAAGGGCATTCCACACCTTAGCGATTCGTATCAGAAACGTAGAGCACAAGCGTTTCGTTCGAGTATGTTGGACGTCAACCACCTAAGGATGCCAACGCTGACGGTTTCTCCCTGTTCTGTGGTAAAACGGCAAAGGAGGAACAAGGTTGTTAAGTTCCTGAGCACACTCACCAAAGTATATCCGATAAAATACCGATAAGCAGGCGACATTGTGTTGGTGCAATAAACTGTGTAATTTCGCCTACATTTGATTTTTCAGGCACAGCGATCTATCGAGTCTAATGCACCGAGTTGGTACTTGGCGGACCCATCCTAAAGGTGGCAGCAGTATCTACTCCAGACCGAACTTGAGCCTGATAAAGTGCGAGGCGCTGATTTGGCGTTAAGTACCGCCTCACCTTGTTCAGAATACCTTTGCATTGAAATAGTTGTCATTTAAAGAACAAAGATTTTATTGTGATCTGTACTTTTACAAACATAATGAATGACGTAAGTAAGTAGGTACGAGTACGTAGATAAAGATTAGAACGAGAACGTGTAAATTTTCACGGGATGCGATGACTCGTCCCTATGAGAGCAAACCAAAATTTTGATTCATTTCGGATGTTCGGAATGCCATTGTGCCGTGTCTACCTGCGCAGGCGCAGGTAGGTATCGTCCTTTCCGAAGCTTTTGTTTATGCTTTGACAAATACTGAGCAAAGCCTTATCAGCGACAAGGGTGGCACGAACACTATTATCTTTATTGGCGCTTAAGTTTCGCTTGTTACGTTAGCGAATGGTCATTCTGCTAAATAGCTGTCAAAATGCGGCACACTTGAGACATAATCTGTATACCTTTACACTTTTTAAATGGTACAGATTAGTAGAGGGTTTGCAGATTATTGTGAAAATGCGCTACGCAAAACATGGTTCCGTTACATAGTTCTTACCTTGAATTTCAATTAAGGCTGCTAGGTATATGTCTTTTATTTTCTGAAAGAGCTTTTTTACTTAAGTACCTTGTATTCAACTTGACATGATTTTATTACAGCCGAGCGATCGCGTAACTTCTGCATCAATCATTGATACATCGCAATCACCTCTGATTGGTTGAATAATGGCATTCTTGCTGCGTCAATGGATTATGTCCAATAGTGGAAGAGTGTTAACCAATCAGAGGTGATTGCGATGTATCAATGATTGATGCAGAAGTTACGCGATCGCTCGGCAGATATTATTCAATGACGCGTAAGCAAGAGCTAAATCAAAGCGTTTTCGCAATTGAGTTTTCGCGTCTTTTTTTCACAACACGTAGTTTACGAGTGCTTCGTGCTTCGATTACGTAGCAATCGGATTGGAGTGAACACGGAAATCATAAAAGCCAGGTTACGCTGCAGCTTTCCTGGAATTTTGAGGGATTCAGATTACGTTGCCGATCACGTCACTTTCTCGGTATGGGCTTACCTAAATATTCTTCAATGAAACCGTTCGCTATATCAAACGCTTTTTTTCTTTGTAAAACGACACCTATGTATCTATCAGATCGAGGTTGGACTATTTTGTTACCATTTTTATTTATTTGTAACAATATATTATCACTCGCTCGTTTTGGAGAGGGAGAGCTTTGGGGTTCCTCGCTCAGTTTCTTTAATATATTGAGGCATAGACTAACACCATAGTCATACTAAGATTTTGAATAGTTTTGCGAAAGCGGATCTGTCTGCTTACCTAACGCTTTCACGGCCTATCTGCTCAACCGATTTTGTAGAAGTTTAGTACAGATAAATATAGGATGCATCCCGGGGAAAGACATTTTCTAAAAATGAATCCTAGCTAGATCGATTTATCGCCCCCGAAACCCCCAGCATACTAAATTTCATAAAAATCGTTGGAGCCGTTTCCGAGATTCAGATTATATATATACTAGCTGATGCCCGCGACTTCGTCCGCGTGGTTTAAGTTTTTTTGATTCCTGCGGGAACTCCTTAATTTTCCGGGATAAAAAGCCTGTCACTCTCCAGGTCCTCAACTATACCCATGCCAAAAATCACGTCGATCCGTTGCGGCGTGATTGAAGGACATACCAACAAACCAATAAACCAACAAACCAACAAACAAATAAGTACACTTTCGCATTTATAATATTAGATACAAGAATTGCTCGTTTAAAGGTATTTATTTATATTATATATTATTAATAATATATATTATATTAGATAGGTAGCTAATTACAATAAAAATAATAGTCTAAAACTTTAAAAATTAACGACAGGTGTTTAATTGTGAACTTTCGATAGCTGTCCTGACCCTTATAAGGTCATGGCCGCTAAATTGGAGGACAATGCATAATAAAAGCCTACCAAGCGTGTCCAAGCGCTTCTAATTGCACTTGTTAGACTATCCTAGTCAATTAACCTGGATATTATTTTAATATATTCGTGCAACTTAGGGCGGGTCGGATGCATTAAATAAAAACGAATTGTTAACGGAAGTTGCACCAAAAACCTTCACAGTTCCTGTTAATAGAACTTTTAAATAAATTGCAGTATGGGTTTTTATTATATCACTCTTTGAGGTCCGGCATTTTAAAAGGGACTTGAATTAGTTAATGAAATCCTAAAATGGAGCGCACACTAGAAGCAAAATCCACATAATACAACGCATTTAGGTACAAACTATTACAACTACCGTAGTAGTCGAACGTACAAGATGTCCTCGTGAAAATGGGCCTTTTTAGTGGGGTGCGTCTTCTGGATTCAACGAACATTAGATAGTGTGGCTGCAGCAACAGCTTTTCTGTTTACTTATTTTTATTTCTTTCTTAGAAACGTCATTACATTTTGCATTCGACTCGTGTGGCTCTGCGTGTCGCGCATTCAGCCGTATGTAGATAAACAATAACAACAGACTATGGCAAAAAAAAATGCGGTCTTCGACTTTTGGTGTGTTTATAGTTTTCACGTGGGTGGCAATTTTGTTGCGCGAGTTCTACATTCAAAATTTTATTTTCACCCGCTACACGCGCGGCGCGCCTCAATGTGCGATCAACTGTAGCCGTTGTAAAGTACATTTTACTAATTTCACCGGCACTCAGTAAGAGTCCATTTTGAATATCCTCTCTGCTTTTACTGCTCTGAAGAGACAATTCAGCTAATTCATTTCCATTATCCCGAAGTCCCACTTCAGTGTTGAATATTTCGCAAATAAGTTTAAGAAGTGATTTTGCTCTGCGATTGTATTATAAGCCAAAAATATAGAGAAGAATTTGGTAAGTTTTCAAGTAAGTAATACGTGACACAGGAGCAGATAAAGGGTACCTACAACGTTAACTTGCAATAGGTGTGTAGAAATTGGGATACTTTGTTTGCTGGATAATTATTGATCAGATCAGAATCGATATTTCGATATTGAATTTGTAATTATACCTACTCGTATTAGTAGTGTATAAGTATGTAGGTAAATGGTTAGTAGATAAGTAAGTGGTAAGTAGGTTTTTACAATCAATTTGACTCGTGTAAGCCCATACTGTGAGGCAAGAGTTGACAATAGTCACGAGTTTTTCAAACCTCATCGCCCGTATATCACACGACGTTATACAATAAATACGTTTGTGCGAAACCATGAAATAAAACGTCATCAAGGTATGCTTGCTTCAACGTGGCTCAAACAAAGAGTTCATAAATATTATTATCCGCCTGAGCATCTCTAATTAGAGTCTGGAAACTGTGCATTATTTAATTACAGAATCAGATAAAGTTTGACCGTCCTAGTGCGGAATTAATTAACAGAGATAAGCGCTCGCTAATTATTCCAATGTCCATCGGACGGTGCGCCCCGCTTAGCCCGCAGGGCAAGAACTCGGGTTATCTTAACATTTCCTTGAGGTATACATAGATAAAAGCAGTGATTAGGTAGGGGTTAAGAAGTTCGGTGTGATTGGAGGTTCGATCCATTGCTTGTTCGATGTATTGCAAAAAAACCGGCCAAGTGCGAGTCGGACTCGCGCACCGAGGGTTCCGTACAAACCTGTAGTAAGTTTTAAATTATTAAAAAAAAACTACTTACTAGATCTCGTTCAAACCAATTTTCGGTGGAAGTTTGCATGGTAATGTACATCATATATTTTTTTTAGTTTTATCATTCTCTTATTTTAGAAGTTACGGGGGGGGGGGACCAACATTTTACCACTTTGGAAGTGTCTCTCGCGCAAACTATTCAGTTTAGAAAAAAATGATATTAGAAACCTCAATATCATTTTTGATGACCTATCCATAGATACCCCACACGTATGGGTTTGATGAAAAAAAAATTTTTGAGTTTCAGTTCTAAGTATGGGGACCCCGAAAATTTATTGTTTTTTTTCTATTTTTGTGTGAAAATCTTAATGCGGTTCACAGAATACATCTACTTACCAAGTTTCAACAGTATAGTTCTTATAGTTTCGGAAAAAAGTGGCTGTGACATACGGACGGACAGACAGACAGACAGACAGACATGACGAATCTATAAGGGTTCCGTTTTTGCCAAATTTGGCTACGGAACCCTAAAAAAGCAATACAAACTCACATGTTAGAACATGTTAGAACGGTGAACGGTTGAATCTGAAGCCCCAGCCGAGAGTTCTTCATAATGTCCTCAAAGGTATATGAGTGATGTAAGCCAACGCGGATAATTTGAAAATTGAAATGATGATGATTATGATAGGAGCAATTCGTAACATTAAGTATTTTCTTTCCAATAATGGTAATTACCTTATAATATATTATTATGTAGTTTGATGATCTTCCAAAATATAATCTTGTACATGTACTTATACATTTTTTAACCATCATAAAGGTACCTACTTAAAATGTATGAAGTATTTATTCTGTTAAAGGAATAAAAAGTTATCTTGTGAAAGCAGGTCACGAGGTAGATTTTAACGAAGTCGGGATTTAGACCTCCCCCTGGGAGACGGGAGGGCTGGCCTGACAGCGACAGCGGTAATAAAAAAAAAATTAAGTCCTCAGGGCGAGGCGTTTATCAAATTTTCTTATTACCATTTTGGATCAGAACGGATGCAAGGTCAGGAGGACAGTTATTATTTAAGATTTTAGTTGAATTTTCAGTCAGAATTTTCCCCGTGCTAAATATCTGTAGCCCTATTACGTAAACCTGTATCAATCATTAATCTCAATTGTTGTAATTTTCTGAATTTATGTTATTTCGCTGCGACGATGGATTTTGGCTAATAGCGGCCTGCGTAATAATGTTTATCCAATCAGAGGTGACTGCTATCGTTGCACTGTAACATTCATTTTCACCTAATAAGGCCCCTATTTATTTTATTTGGACTGGTATAAGTTTCTATCGACCTATACAATGCTGTCTGTCTGTGACAGACAGTCCGACTGATTCTGACGGAGTAAGGTGTCATCCCAGGGAAGGACAGGCATAAGGATAGGCAATTATCCATTTATCCCGGAAAATAAATAGCTAGTTAGTAATGTTTTTTAAACATACGGTAAATATAGTTAAACATAAGTAAGTTAAATACCTATGTGTGTTCACTCACTAATTATTTCAAATCGTTGATCTATAAATAATCATGAATACAGCAACCGCAGTACAGTCGCCGTCAAATTAGTCACGGCATCACAGGTGGTTGTGTTGTGACGGTGTCGGTTTCATATCCGACCCCTGGCTGGGGGCTTCCCTATCAGATTGCTCTAGGGCTATGAGTCACCGGTCAGCGGTCACCCGCGAGTCAATCGGTGTCAGACTTCATTGATTGTTATACGAGGCCATGAGGGGATTTGGTTATTATATATCGTTTGCTAACAGGCAAATACTATTATTGAATTAAGTGTTTTGGGAATTGGAAGTGTCGTGGACACTTCAGTTTAATTATTTTATTGTATTTTTGTTTATTATTTACTAGCTGATGCCCGCGACTTGGTCCGCGTGAATTGAGGTTTTTTTGTTTCCCGCGGGAACTCTTTAATTTTCCGGGATATAAAGTAGCCTATGTGTTATTCCAGACTATAATCTATATATATAAAATTCAAAGTCCTGACTGACTGACTGACTGACTGACTTATATATCAACGCACAGCCTAAACCGCTGGTCCTAGAGACATGAAATTTGGAGAGTGTGTTCTTTGTGAAGACTAAGTATCCACTAAGAAAGGATTTTTGGAAATTCCACCCCCAAAGGGGTAAAATACGGGTTTGAAGTTTGTATGAAAGTCCGTCGTTTTTCGAGTTATATCCATGAAACTTGGTATATAAGCTGCGGGTTAAAAATGAAGAAAGACGTGTTTCACAGTTTTTGAAAATTCAACCCCCAGAGGGGTGAAATAGGGGATGAAAGTTGGTATGAAAGGCCTTCGTTTCTCAAGATATTTTTCAAGTTATATCAACGAAACTTGGTATTTAGACTTTTGGTTAAAACAAAGAAATACGTGTGTTACAGTTTTGAAAATTCTATCCCCAAAGGGTTGAAATAGGGTAGTCCTCTATTTAACAAGATATTTTTCAAGTTAAATCTACGAAACTTGGTATTTTGGCTTTTGGTAAAAATACAGAAGGATGTGTGTAACATTTTTAAAAATTCCACCCTCAATGGGGTTAAATAGGGTTGAAAGTTTGTATGAAAGTCCGTCGTTTTTCAAGCTGCTATAGCCATGAAACTTGGTACTTGGGCTTCCGCTAATGATGAAATACGGATTTTAAAGTTTTTGACATTATTATCCCCAAGGACGTCAAATAGAGAGTTTGTCCTTCAATCACGCCGCAACAGAGCAAACGGATCGACGTGATTTTTTGCATGGGTATAGTTGGGTACTTGGAGAGTGACACAGGCTTCTTTTTAGCACGGAAAATTAAGGCGTGCCTGTGGGAATTAAAAAACTAAAGCCACGCGAACGAAGTCGCGGGCGTCCTTTAGTGTATTATAACGAAGCCTGCTTAACCTTCCAAATTCTTTATTAAACTCAGTTAATAAGTTCAGTTAATATCGAATTTATCTAAGTATATATATAAAATTCAAAGTCCTGACTGACTGACTGACTGACTGACTGACTTATATATCAACGCACAGCCCAAACCGCTGGGGTTAGAAACTTGAAATTTTGACAGTAGGTTCCTTTTGTGATGTAGGCGCTCACTAAGGAAGGATTTTTCAAAATTCCACCCTTAACCTATTCCTATTTCACCCCCTTAAGGGTGGAAGGTGGAAGTTTGTATGAAAGTCCGTCATTTCTCAAGTTATATCAACGAAACTTGGTATTTTGGCTTTCGGTAAAAAATAAAGAAATACGTATTTCACAGTTTTTCGAAATTCCACCCCCAAAGGGGTAAATTGGGGTTGAAAGTTTGTATGAAAGTCCTTCATTTCTCAAGTTATAGCCCTGAAACTTAGCATTTGGGCTTTCAGTTAGATATGAAGAAGTAAGTACTTAACCATTTTTGAAATTTCAACCCCCAAAGGAATGGAATAGGGGATGAAAGTTTGTAAAAAAGTCCTTCAATTCTCAAGATATTTCTCAAGTTATATGAACGAACCTTGGTATTTTGGCTATCGGTAAAAAATAAAGAAGTTACGTGTGTCAAAATATTTAAAAATTTCACCACCAAAGGGGTTAAATAGGGGTTGAAAATTTGAATGAAAGTCCGTCGTTTTTCAAGTTATCGCCCTGAAACTTGGTATTTGGGCTTCCGATTTAAATGTATGAAATACGTATTCCACAGTCTTGAAATTTCTATCCCCAAGGACGTTAAATAGAGAGTTTGTCCTTCAATCACGCCGCAACAGAGCAACGGATCGATGTGATTTTTTGCATGGGTAGGTATAGTTGAGGATCTGGAGAGTGACATAGGCTTCTTTTTATCCCGGAAATGAAGGAGTGCCTGTGGGAATTAAAAAAACTTATACCACGCGAACGAAGTCGCGGGCGTCCTCTAGTCTATCTATGTGCCAAATTTCTTCCAGATCCATTCAGCTGTTCTGGCGTGATTGACTAACAAACATCCATCCAACCATCCATTCATCTATCCATCCATACATCCATCCGTCCATCGATACATCCAAACTTTCGCATTTATAATATTAGTATAGAAGTATAGACTAGGGTAGGTTTTTCCTTTCACGTTATTTTGTTGAAATTCATTAATCTTTCAATAGTTATTATTCACGATTTTTGTAAGTAGGTGCAGTTTTGATACGAGATTCGAGTCAAGAGATAATTGTTTTAATTCAAGGAAAACTTCTATAATATAGGAAGCTAATATGGAAACAAATATGCTCTTAAGCTTAAGCCATTATCAAATGCATTGGCAATATGCCAAATGGCATAATATCTTTGAACTTTTGTCGTATTCAAAACAGAAGAGTGCAGTGATGTTGCATCTAGACGACCGGATAAGCAATCATTTATGGAGTAAGGTCAACATAATATGGCGGCGTTGACAGGGGTTAGGAAGTAGAACGGAACGGGGCACACCAGTTATTGTTGCCCTATATAATATTATTATCGATATATAACTTACTCTCACGCCCGCATACAAAATAAATACATATATGACCAAAAGAGTTATAATAAACTTACGTAAATAAATAGAAATGAATAAACTTACATACACAAATACACAAATAAATAGTTGCAGCGGGCGGAGGATTACACCCCGGCACGGGAGACCAGACGGTCGGGGGTCAGGGCGATTGGTTGAGAAACCGGCGGACTATCCTAGCCGAGTCCAGCAACACCGCTTTCTGCATCCTGGCTGCGAGCGAACTGCCACGGAACCCCAGTCGCCTCAGATGGTGAGCGAGGCTGACTGGGATTAACCCATTCGCAGATATAACGATTGGGATGGTTTCAGTGGACTGCACATGCCACATGGCGGAAACCTCGTGAGCCAGATCGAGATACTTTCGTTTTTTCTCCTTCTCAGCTCTCACAAGTCTCAGAAGTCGCGGGCATCAGCTAGTTGGAAAAATTTAACCGAAACTGAGATGTTATTTAAATAATTTATTAATGAACAAGTAAGTACATGAATTATATAGTAATGAATATTTATTTTGTATTGTATTATTTGTATGAAGGGGGAAAATCGGGGGAAGGGGGAAAATCTGGAAGTTCAACCATCTTATTCGCTTGTCCTTCATCATTGAGGATTTAATAATTCTTAGATCCATGCTCATGTTAGGTCACAGAAATTATTTATCTACCAATAGGATATACATGGTGATTGATTTAGGAGCCCGTGCTGCGAGGGCAGATCAGTTATGATATTTTTTTTACTTCCGCCCTACCTGTGACCAATGCTTCCCTACCTGAAATTCGACTCTAGCTACAGCCTTGATGCACACACACACATACAGTTAGGCATGCTTTAAAATACCTTTAACTCATGGTACTTTATCATACCTACTGTAAAGTTTCGTCGTCTGAGGATTTACTGTTGGGGTCCACTAGCTTCCTTTCCTAGACTTCATATAAGTACAAAATATCATTCGTTTTACGATACGTGACCTACTTTACTCTTTCTGCCTAGGTAGTAGATTTACTCATTCGCATGTAATAGGGTAGGGCGGGGCTAGTTGAGCAATTTTTCACTTGAGCGGATATAGCTCCTAAATCATAAGTCTCAATGAGTTGTTATGTGGCCTGATGGATTAGTAATTTATCCCTTAGCAAAAGTGCCCATAGAATTTTTTTTGTAAGACGTCGAATTTAAGAGCTACAGCTGTTTAAATGCAGAAAGTCAAGTATGCTCAATGTACCCCATAGGTGAGGTAAGTTGAGCAAGGGTATGGGGCAAGTTGAGCACTAAGAATGTCTAGCCAAACCATGGGTTCAATGTTGACTAGAGATGAAGTAAAATATGTGTTTGACAATCAGCTCTTTATTTATAGTCTTTTAGTGACAGAACAGCAAACTTTCTTTGAATAATTAACCGAAACTAGAATCAACAAAACATTAACGTATCTCAAGATTAACTTCAGAATTAGATTTAGTCTTTCTGTTTAAAATCAGACCTAAATATTTCTATTATTACCCATATAGCTTAAATCTATAAAGCTATATTTAGATAAATATATCATATCCATAAAAATATATCATATAAATATTATAAATGCGAAAGTTTGGATGGATGGATGTATGTATGGATGTATGTTTGTTACTCAATCACGCTCCAACGGATGAACGGATCTGGATGAAATTTGGCACAGAGATAGATTATAGTCTGGAATAGCACATAGGCTACTTTTTATCCCGGAAAATTAAAGAGTTCCCGCGGGAACCGAAAAACCTCAATCCACGCGGACGAAGTCGCGGGCATCAGCTAGTAGCTATATATCTTAAAAGAAAATATTAATAAGATCTTTGGAACTTAATGGTCATTGTCACTGTTGCAATTGACAAAAATTCACACTTTTCCCCGCATCGTTGCCAGCCTTTACAGCATAATTTAAGTCTTCAGTAATGTAAGAAAATCTCGTAGTCTTCCTCTTGTAAGTCCGCATCATAACAAAAAATAAAACATTCATTACTTTAGTTGTTTGAGTCGTGGGGTAAGTTGAGCAACTATAGCTCAACTAACCCCAACCCGGAATTTTAAAACAAAAGTGAAGTTATAAAAAAATCGTAAGAATTATACCCAGGACCTTTCTACATATCAAAAGTACAATAATTTTCTGGAAGATTAACACTTACCTGATTGAAAACAGATAACATTTGACTAATACAGACGAAAACTGGCGATAAACGACGTTTTTACTTTTTGGTTACAAAATAAACAAAACGCCCGGGCGCTTACCTCGCTCGTCGAGCCACCACTAGCGATAGCGCGGTGATTATCCCTTCCGCAACCCCTCATTTCCGCCATAAGATGCCTATGCGTACGGTGAATAGTTTGCGAGATATTTCGATTGCCCAACTTGCCCCTATGCTCAACTAGCCCCGCCCTACCCTACCCAACATCATTACAAACTTGAAAGCATCTCCCATATAAAAAATATCATGTTTTGCGATTGTATAATGTTTTTCATTTGCTGCATGATAGCAAATTGAGGGGAAATGAAAGATCTAACAATTTATTTTCAGCCCACGCGGGATAACTGACTTCCTTCAGAGAGCATCCTACGAACTGAAATCATGCTGTATATATCTACTAAGTGTTCTATTAAAATATGTGCCTAAGCATTAAGCACTTAGCACTCGTAAATTTTCCAATGTTTAGAAGATACTGTTTTCGTATGGAAAATCGCTTACTCATATTGATTTTGCGCTGGTCTTTCTAAATGCACTCGGGAATGAAAAGCTATTTGATACTTGTGAAAAATAGACCACCGCTTTTGTCTGAGACTAGAATACAAGTACTATTCTTAGGTGATAATTGTCTAATACGTCGTAGCTTTAGTTTGAAGATACCATAGTTAATTATAACCATCACGTTTTATACTTTATATTTTGACCACGAAAAAGTGTACTGTCTGTACCAATTTTGAATAAACATGCTTTAAACTTTGACTTATTAAATGTATTTGACAACTATAGTCAAATAAATTATTTTTTAATTATTAATACTTAGATCTCCCAAAAGACGTAATATCCACGTCCCCTGTTAGTTTTATGTTGAACTTATTATAAGTAAAAAAGTGCGTCGAACTTTGATGACGTCACAATTCAGTAGTATTTCATACAAAATCCCATACTAAGCGCTTGTTTGACTAGTTGTGAAATACCCAATTCTGCCAGGCTAATTATGAATAAATGAGACAATCTTTGTCATTGACATCGTTATAATATCTATCTTTCGACTATATCGATCAGATAGGTATAGTCGAACAAATAGTGTGGAAAAGGTTAAAACCAACGGTTTATCTGTAAGCTTAGAAGGTAGTGATTATCGAACATTTTAGATGAAAACGTACCTATATATTTTGCATCCGTTGCAAAATCCATATTAAGAAACATAGTGGCGCGAGTTACCATGTGTGTTTTTGTGAGTGATGACGTCACAGGATGTGCTAAATATATTTTACGGTCCCGCAGCGTGCAACTAAATAATGTCAGCCACCGACAACGGAGACCGGCGAAGGGAAATGCGAGTGTATAGAGAAAGAGACTTATGTTACGTACATAATATTATAGACTTTATAGTTACGAAGTAGGTACAAACCCAATGTTTCCATTTTCATACCATACCAACCTATTCCTATTTTTAAAGAAGTGCGGAAAAAATTCAAAATATTACTGATTAATTGATTAAATTGATTATTATTGATGGAGGGTATAGCCGTAGGGTATAGTTACCATATAACCAAGCAAGTTTCTACCAACCATGATGTGGACCAACACAGGTGAGGAGCTTATACCTATTAAGTAGGTAAATAGGAATGCAGGAATTAAACCAGAATGGTCAGGCGTCAAGAGATATGACGTGTCGTAGTCAGAGGCAATTTACCGCTTGATTAGATTAAATCAATTTATCCCTGACAGTGAAATGGCTTACTTCCTGCCGCTTCGGAACCTGGTATTATAGCTCGTTATCAAGAATTCCACTGAATCGTCCCTCTCATCTTATGTAATGCCTACTCGGTGTAAGGATTTCATATCGGATCTGTGTAACACTCATCCAATCTCAAATACATAATATTACTAGTGGTTCGCCCCGAACTGAGACCTCGCGGTATCCATAAACTTACAGAGCGCCATCTTTGTGAAGTTCTGTTAAAAATAGTGAAGCTCATTAAAAATTAAATAATTTCGTTTCCTTATAATATATATCTAATTTTAGTATTTGTTGTTCAAGTACAGGATATAATTTAAATAATTAATCAAGTTTCAGGCTCAGCCTTTCAGAAAATTGGGAGTTCTGAGGTCATCTTTGGACGTCAGAAAATCTCCACTTTGAAAGCCTCCCATTTCGTCAATTTTAGGGGAAAAATTAAAAAAAAAATATTTTTGGACTCTGTTCCTCAATGTGGCCGATTCTGTATACACAATCTCTAAACTAAACTAAAATGGCAGCTTTAAATCTAGTTCTGTCCCTTTCCGTATGGAGTATTATGAAAGGGTTAGCAATATTTGTAATGCTCTAATTTTAGTTTAGTTTAGAGATTGTGCAATACAGAATCAGCCCCATTATCTTTAAAATGATATACCGCAACCCTATGTAACGCTATAAAAATATTTTACTCCGCATTCGCTTCTATGAGAGCCCCCCTGAAATAAAGATTTTTATAACTTTTTAAGCCATATTCGGCGGGAGGCCATTGGTTTACATATTATATTTAAATTTGAAGTAATTACATTCAGTAACTCAGAAGTTATAAGGCTCTGACAGACGGACAGACGGACGGACGGACAAGTGCCAATTCACTCAAGTAGACTCAGAGACCTTCGCTTCGCTCGGTCAATAAGTACTTATACTAGCTGATGCCCGCGACTCCGTCCGCGTTTTATTTCCGCAGGAACTGCTTAATTTTCCGGGATAAAAAGTACCTAGTCTATGTCACTTTCCAGCGGAGCGATCGCGTAACTTCTGCATCAATCATTGTTACAGTATCAATTGTTGTAATTGGCTGAATTTATGGCATTCTTGCTGCGTCAATGGATTATGTCCAATAGTGGAAGAGTGTTAACCAATCAGAGGTGATTGCGATGTATCAATGATTGATGCAGAAGTTACGCGATCGCTCGGCTGGTTCTCAACTATACCCGTGCCAAAAATCACGTCGATCCGTTGCTCCGTTGCGGCGTGATTGGAGGACAAACCAACAAAAAGATTTTCACCTATACCTACCAAAAAGTGCTCAACGGGGCTAAAGAAGTTTTCACTTCAAAAAATGTTAAACTTAGCCTTTTTAAAGCCGGCATTACAAGTTTATTTTTGTTTCTAAAAAATACTTACATTTTGCTCAGTAAGTAGTAAGTTTGGTGGCTAGACATGTATCTTGATGTACTAATGCTTAGCCTTATATATACTAATGCAAATAATGTAGGAGTCCGCAACATTTGTCGCAAGTAGAGTAAAATAATGCAGCGTTATGCAATACAGTGCGCTATCGTATACCTAATACATTGTGTAGTGTTTACGACATTAGAGTTAGGATAACCTAGTTTGATTTGTTCAAGATGTCTTACATACCAACATGTAGCCTATATCACTACTAATATTATAATTAATGCGAATGTGTGTTTGTTCGTTGGTTTGTCCTCCGATCACGACGCAACGGAGTAACGGATTGACGTGATTTACAGTGGTGGAGCCAGACGGTGGATCCTAATGAAGTTGAAGTGTTATAGGATCCACCCAGACCATTGGTGGATCCTAGTGGACACCAGAGTACCTACTATTCGATCCACTGGTGGATCCAAAAAGTAGATCCTAGTGGATTGAAGGGATTTTTGGCATGAATATAGTTGAGGACCAAGAGAGTGATATAGGCTACTTTTTATCTCGGAAAATTAAGGAGTTCCCGCAGGAATAAAAAAAACTTATACCACGCGGACGAAGTCGCGGGTATCAGCTAGTAAATAAAATAACAAACTTATCCACGCCAGTCAACACAGGAAAAACGTGTTGATTGGCGTGGAGTCTTTTTTTGCGTCTTTTATTTTAAGGTAAGGAAACTTGTACGGATGGGTACAGACGAACTAGCAGAAGGGAGCGAATGGTTTATTAGGCCTTAGAATTTTATTTTTACTTTCTACATAAAAAGACCTAAGAAAATAGAAAAGCTCTCAGAGTTTACTTAAAGGATTAAAAGTGTGTTCGCCAATCAATTAGTTATCAGTTCCTTTCGCCTGAACTCGACCTTGACCCGGGTTGAGCTCGGGTCTCGGGTCTGGCGGGGTAAGTCAGCGGATATAAAGGCTTAGGAACGAGGACGCGGGGACGTGCGAAGTGCGGCTTCCGCCATACTGCGGAAAATCAATCACGGGAGAGTTAGACCTCTCTGTTTTTATTAAATGAATATAGGGTTTCTAGCTAAACTAACTGCACACAAAATATATGAAAATGGATATGAATGTGAAGGTCGCATTGCCTATGTAAAAGATAATATATGGGTGACCGAGCTTTGCTCGGTATTTTTTATGGTAAAAAATTAAAATTTAACAAAAAAAACGGAAAATAAAAAAATAACAATAACAATTTTAGGATGTATATTATAGATATACGATAGCGGCTTGAATAATGAATTATGTAATAGTCACGTATTACGATTTACGAGCGAGTTACAAAGCGAATGGCGTTTGACCTATAAGTACTAATAAAATTTTTAGGTAACCTAACCTACCTATGTACCTAACCTAACCGAAAAGATTTGGTCTAAAGAAATTATTTCTTTTATAATTTTTATTACAGTGTTTCACACACGAGGAAAGTTTCTAAACTTACTTAAATATACATATCAAAAATTTCGGAACCGGCAGGATTTGAACCTGCGTCTCTCTGGGAATCGCGCCCTGAGCGCCTTGACCTCTCGGCCACGGTTCACTTACCTGCCAGTGACGAAATTTGAGATATGCATCTTTAATCCAGTCTTTTTACGCGACTGTTTATGCCATCCAGTATCGATATATTAAAGTATCGAAACTATTTCTTATAAAAATTAAAAATTGGCAATATTTTCTCATAATATTATGTCAGTAATAAGAACAGAATTATTGTTCTCCCAATGGGAGCGGGGGGAAGGTGAGCGGCCAAATTCAATCATTATTATTCAGTTGTTGAAACGGATGAACTTTGAGATTTGGAACAGAATAAAAGTCAGAGGCTGCCAAGAAAATACATATTTTCGTGGTTTACTTAATATTATTATCATGTTAACATAATATAAAGTAAAAAAAAGGTACGTGCCCATTGCCTAACGTTAATATGTATCCATATACGTACTAATTATTAACTGTGGTACGTTAGTACCCGTTTTTACTTTATGTTATGGTGGAAGATACCTGTCAAATGAAAGGTACACACTTCAAATAAATACACAGTTACGCCTGAATAATACAGTCTAAAAGCGATAGCTAGTAGCAAAGAGAACTCGAGTTCCCTGCAGAGCTGAGAGCTATTCGGTTCAACTACCCGTTCATTTGAACGAGCCACTTTATTTGAACAATGATTTCGCGCAGATCCAAATTAATTGTTCTGGCTACAATACACAGTTTATGGCGTAGAGGAACAATAAATGAGGAACCATTATATCTCTAGGTATTTCTGAAAACATAATGTTTTCAGAAGCTAGGTAGGTTTTCAAGACATGTATTATGTGTAGACATTAAAGCTGAGTATCGATATGCTCTAACATATCGCATAAATTGCGTTGAGGTGAAGGAACGATTTTATTTTTGTGAAATCAGCTGGTAGGCTTGTAGCATGAATAGAATTTAATGAAGATTATTAGGTAGTTACTAATTCGTTTTTAAGATACCTAAGGCTTTAAAACAGCGCTGATTGTCATGGCACATCAACAGTTTAACGATTCTCTAGTCTTGTTGCGCGTTGTAATGCGACCAAATAAATTTCTTCTATTATAATATGATGAGTAGGTAAGCTATAAACTGTATTTCTTTTTTTTTTTATAACTGTATTTCAGTTTATGGCATCATTATACCCTTCTAGGTAGTAGTCGAGAAAGATATGCAAATGTTTGTAAGCAAAAAAGAATTCTAAATACAATACGAGTAGTCCCAAATTTCACTTTTTAAGCGTTATCCTGAAACGTAACACCGCTAGCAAACTAATCTTCTACCTGCTACATAGTACCACTTATTTCGAACACTTCTTCTAAAACAAAAAGAAATAAGTATCTAGATAACACTAAAGCAACACAATAAGTGGGGTGCGAAATTTCTGTCCAATTAAAGTGGCTCATTAAGAGGATCGTCTAGTTGTAAATTTTCATACAAAAAGCGATAACGTTTTTCTTCCCATAAATGTTGTCCAATTTTCATAATTTCTAAAAACTTTTTAAACTTCTGTTTCTGTTCTTTTTGTTTCTTTAAACTATGCTCGTACGTTTTAATTTTAAAGAAATATTGCTTATGTTAAAAGTTATTAGCGTCTAAATATCCATATTTTTGACCTAAAAACTTCCTCGAGTATTTTAATTTTTTAAAATTTAACTAAACTAAAATACTAAAAAAATAAAACGTACGAGCATAATTATATTAGGGTATACCTACTAAGGCATATTAAGGTGTACCTACTAAATCTAATGAGACCAAATTTGTCTAATTTCGTAAACGTTTGAAGGGGTAAAAACGTTATCACCCGAAACAATATTTCAATAATAAAATGTAGGCAAATGCCTACTGGACTTGCAACTCTCTGTATCGCACGATACGCAGAAGGCAGCGAAGCGTTGTGAAACAGATAGCATTATTGAACATACAGTACTCGCGTCGCGTTTTAGACTAAGAGATGACTGCAATTTTGGTAACCATCGCCAGAAAGGCTGATTCAGTGTTAGATGGATGTAGAGCTCTCCACTGATCTCAAAAGTGGCAGTCTGCCTGCATTTGGATGGCCCTTTAGCTAAATATGGGCGTTCAAAGACGGTTTATTGTTACCAAAAATGAACAATAATTAGAAAAGCTGATTCTTGTACAGTATTAAAGTATGCGCAGTACCTATGTAAACAGCGTAAAAACTGACGCATTTGGATGGGACTTTTTCTAGATATCAGCTTTCAAAGACGTTATAACCTATACTTACTATGCGTTCCTGTAAAAAAATATTAGCAATAACTTTGTCGCCGTTGATCGCTATTAAAAATTATTAACAGCAATCAACGGGACGACATAATAATTGCTAATATTTTTTTACAGGAACGCATAGTAAGTATAGGTTATAACGTCTTTGAAAGCTGATATCTAGAAAAAGTCCCATCCAAATGCGTCAGTTTTTACGCTGTTTACATAGGTACTGCGCATACTTTAATACTGTACAAGAATCAGCTTTTCTAATTATCATTCATTTTTGGTAACAATAAACCGTCTTTGAACGCCCATATTTAGCTAAAGGGCCATCCAAATGCAGGCAGACTGCAACTTTTGTGATCAGTGGAGAGCTCTACATCCACCTAACACTGAATCAGCTTTTCTGGCGATGGTTACCAAAAGTGCAGTTATCTCCTATAATATTTCGTCACTAGACGATCCTCTTAAGGCAAGCCAGGTAGTTGAGCAGCGACATAAGCTTTTACAGCGAATAGCCATTGTTTTTACAAAGTCTTCATATTATAATGAAGTTATTATATTGGATAGAAGCAGGCGTTACTTTGCGGAAGTCCATGATAATGAAGGAACTTGAAGACAATCTCTACAATCGTGCATTGTCGAGTCAACACATCTCTTGAAGATTCTCCGCCCTCCGGTGTCGGAGTGAAACGTACGTTGAGAATAATTTGGAAGATTTATGTGGTGTGGTGAATATTGCAAGATACACACTGTACCACATAGACGATGCACATAGATGATAGATATACCTACTGTGGCGGATTATAGCGAATTAAATTTCAAGTTCCTTCAATAAAGTTATTATATTCTGGTACATAATTACATAATTCAAATATAAATAATAAAAATGCGAAAGTTTGGATGGATGTATGGATGGATGTTTGTTACTCAATCACGCCCCAACGGCTGAACGGATCTGGATGAAATTTGGCACAGAGATAGATTATAGTCTGGAATAACACATAGGCTACTTTTTATCCCGGAAAATTAAGGAGTTCCCGCGGGAAACGAAAAACCTCGATCCACGCGGACGAAGTCGCGGGCATCAGCTAGTAATTACATAATTTACGAACTATAAATACATCTGTACTATTATATATAATATATATCTATGCCTGAAATTGATCCATATATCAAGTGACTCATAAGTCTTAAACTCATAACCTAGAATGTCCCCGGTATTCAACTATTTCATATCTGCAGAGTACACACAGTATTTGTAATTAATACTAGCTGATGCCTGCTTCTGCGCATGATTTAAGTTTTTGATTCCAGCAGGAACTCCTTAATTTTCCGGGATAAAAAGTAGCCTATGTCACTCTCCGTCGTCTCAACTATACCCATGCCAAAAATCACGTTGATCCGTTTCTCCGTTGCGGCGTGATTAAAGGACAAACCAACAAGCAATAAACCAACAAACAAACACACTTTCGCATTTATAATATTAGTATGATACTCGTACTAGATGATGCCTGCGATTTTGTCCGCGTTTTTCTATATAGAAAGTATCTATTATCTATGTCCATCTCCGGGATGCTTATATGCTATCTTTATATGAAAAAAAACCGGACAAGTGCGAGTCGGACTCGCGCACCGAGGGTTCCGTACAAACCTGTAGTAAGTTTTACGATTTATGACTTATTAAAAAAAATTGCTTAAAAATTACGTTTGTTGTATGGGAGCCCCCCTTTAATATTTACTTTATTGATATTTAATTATTTATTTTGAAAGGTAATATACAAGTTAATCTTCTGTGAAAATTTGAACCGTCTACCTGTTACCGTTTTTAATATTGAGCAAAAAAATACGAAAAAAACACGTTTATTGTATGGGGACCCCCCTTAATATATATATATATTTTTAATTTTTAGTATTTGTTGTTATAGCGGCAACGGAAATACATCATTTGTGAAAATTTCAGCTTTCTAGCTATCACGGTTTATGAGATACAGCCTGAAGACATACAGACAGCGGAGTCTTAGTAATAGGGTCCCGTTTTTACCCTTTGGGTACGGAACCCTAAAAATCGACTCAAAGGATAGGCCGTGAAAAAGTAACAGTTGCGTTAATAATAACAATTGATTAAGTCAGAAGGCAAAATAGTTTTAAATCGAAATGTTGCAGGCAACTTCGAGCATTTAATGGTTAAATGTTCGAAGGCAGCCAAGCATTGTGGGAAGATACGTTTGCTGATAGCTAGATAGTAGATAGATAGGATAGCTGCACATGAATTGTTTCGCTCAAAGCAGGTACCTACTACCTACATAGTTCGATTCGATTCAGGATACTTCACTTATTTATATCGACGATAACCCGAGACGGCGCTAAACAATTCGTATTGAGTGTTTGTGCGATTAATTAAGCCCCGGTTATCGGATCGGCTCCGTTCGACCCGAATAATAATTAATTCAATTCCATCAATTTCAACTGTCTTCCTTCACTAAAATTATGCGGGAATAAAGATCGCCTTCGCCTGCATGAATCATTTATTAGCTCTACTAATTAGAGCTTCTTGTTTATAATAAAAAAATCGATATTGTATAATTTGTTCATTTGTGATATATAGGTATTTTTCTAATCGATACCTATTCAATTAATTTACACCATCCGCTAGTTGAGTTATTGCTTTTTACGAAGTGGTATAATATGTATTATTTATTTTATATGCTGTATTCATCCTATTAATCTTTTTTGTTACAGGTAATATATAAAGTGAATTATACCTTACAAGCGAACGGAAGTGTTATTACGATACGAATTCAAAGAAAACCGAACTTATTACGCACGGTAGCGAGTGAGTGATTTTATTATATGCTCTAAAGTCGTTACATAAAGCATGCCATATAGAGCGGTACGTAGGTATTATAATAAAGGGCAGTCAGTAGCCGCATACAGAATGACCGCATGCAACATATTGCGTCTCGGAGATACGGCATGCAATGGGCATGCATAATTGTACAAGAGTTGGTGGAAATATTGGCGAGGTATTGGATAGTTGAATATCGGGTGTTGTAGCTCCCGGGTAATATCACAGAATAGGTAATTGGTAATATCTACGTTCAGTAGCGGATGTTCGCAAACTCAAATGATGATGAACTAAAAGTTGTATACTGTAGTTCATCATCATTTGAGTTTGCGAATTACATGAGTATTGCAACTAATATTTTTTATTTACTACAAGCTAGCCCTTGACTGCGATCTCACCTGAGTGGTAACTTGGTACGCAGTACATGTCAGCGGGACAATTAATTCCTGGAATGGCAGTTATATTAAATACCCATTTTGTATTGTTTATGTAGTGTCACATTCTAGGAGATTATATGCCAGTTGAATGTTGTTGCAATGATATGACAAATGTGCCAAAATTGCAGCAGCAAATTTAAGTTAAGTAAAGTTTCTTGAAGTTATTCAATTCTGTATGCGCAAGTGGCAGGCGTAGCTATTTACCTAAAGTGGTTTTGTTTGTAAATGTGCCATAACTGCAAAGTAATATGAATAAATATCGTCTTTGCAAACCGGCTGGCTTGGTAGGTTAAAGCCTTCCACAAAGTGATAACATGTACTTAATTCAACTAAAGTTTGTGATGCTGTCACTTCTAGACGAGATGATTGCAAGATTGACATGAAAAGGACAGATTTGACAACTTAATTTAAACACATTTAGCGGATTACCTAGATTATAACTCATTCTAAAAAGTTACTCCTCCAAATTTTCCACCTGCTTACCAGCTATAAGATACATATGGAATAGGGAATGCAGAGTGCAATAACGAGTCTTTCCAAGCCGAAGTTTTAATAAGAATTTTGCGCCGAAACGCTTGAGACGGTTTAGAGTTTTCGACACATTTCCTATGGCGGCTGCTGTTTTTCCGAATCGCTCTTGTCCGTCTAACTTGATCTTTTTCTGTTTGCCGCTAAAGCTTGGTCAAATGCTAACTATTGGGTCTGAGTTTTGGTTTGTTTTATTATTTGAAGTGAAACTTCTTTAGAATCGTAGTGATTTGAAAATTCAACGAAACGAAAAAATGATACGAAAAAGCGACACCAAAAAGAAACAAACATATTCATAAAAAAACGATTTAGCCTGCGAGAGAATGAGATAGAATACAAGTTATATTTATCTCATTCTTTCGAAGGCTATTTGTCTGAAGTTTCACTTCCCCTAGCATGGGCCGGGACAATTTTCTCCCCGAGGAAAGGATAAAAATTTTATTCCTAAATAAATAAATAAAAACGCTAAATAACGGTGGATAAATAGTCCCCTGAGTCCCCGTGAAATGTCAATCGGGGATAAACTTCTCCTCTCCCCTGTTGCCGTGCTCTGAGAAGTAGATAAGTTAATTTTATCTCTTGTCAGTGGATAAAATCGGGGGATAAAAAATTTATCTCCGGCCCATGCTAGCCCTGCAGCCGTGTGTGAATTGCACACACACACTTTTTTTTCTTTAGCACCTTGATTGCTTTCTTCAGGTCGATTTAGATTTCGGACCTAAACGGGTCTTTCAGTAAGTACTGGTCCAGACGTAGGAAGTTGGTATAGTTTGACCCCCATGACTCGGAGAGCACGTAAAGCCGTCGATCCTGTGCTTTAAAGTGTCAGATTAACGTACCATCATATTTTGAGTATTAGGGAATTAAGCACACCAGCTGGTGTTTACCCTCACACTCATGCACATAATAGGACAAATTACAGCGAACATAAGCACTAACCTTTACATTGTACTTAACTTACAAGCTTACACATAGTACATTGTACTTTTGACGACCTCCGTGGCGCAGTGTTGAGCGCTGTTGTCTTATAACGTGCGGAGGTCCCGGGGTTGATCCCCGGCGGGGTCAATTTAGGAATTTATTATTTCTGAATTTTCCCTGGTCTGGCCTGGTGGGAGGCTTCGGCCGTGGCTAGTTACCACCCTACCGGCAAAGACGTGCCGCCAAGACATTTAACGTTCCGGTACGATGCCGTGTAGAAACCGAATAGGGGTATGGGTTTAATACAACTGCGATGCCCCTAACAGCCCCCTTATCATGTAAGAATGTCCGATCAAAACGTTAAAGTTCGTCGTCAAAGTTTATAAACCATAACTGCATTAAATTAGAGCTCAATTTCGTGTATCCATTCTTATACGTTCGAGTATCGTTCATACCTAAACGTATAAGAATGGGCAGACGAAATTGAGCTCTAATTCAATGCAGTTATGGTTTATTTTACTTTGACAAAAATCTTTAACGTTTGATGAACAATTCTTACGTAATCGGGGGGCAGGTTAGCCCGCTACCAACTTAGACTGCATCATCACTTACCATCAAGGCGAGATGACGAGATTGGAGATCGCAGTCAAGGGCTAACTTGTAGTGGATAAAAAAAATTGGCTATTTGGCTATTGGCCAGGGACTGGCGATAGAAGTGAAAACTTATAACCACAGAATAGGTAATAATAGGTAATAGTAGTAACAGAAAAGTTACTCCGCGAAGACCTTTTAACCATCAGCGACTCAGGTTACGTCGTAATAAAGTGCAATTCTGCTCGCACAGCGCTGCGAGTGAAAATAATTAAATACCTACCTCTATATATCTCTTTCTATCGCGTAACTCTTATCCCTTCAGACGCGGCGCGTGTAGCCTTAGGGTTGACTACTTCTAAATTCTTGTATCGGTATCATTACTATGGGTCGGTAATCGGTTGCAATGATGACGACAATTACTTTAAAAATGGATAAAAGATATATTATTATTAATAGATTTTGTAGAAACCGAATAGGGATATGGGTTTAATATGTTGCCATGCCCCTAACAGGTTAGCCCGCTACCATCTTAGACTGCATCATCACTTACCATCAGGTGAGATTGCAGTCAAGGGCTAACTTGTAGTGGATAAAAAAAGTCGTTAAATATACCACATGTAGTGAAATATCAATGAATATTT
Organism: Erebia ligea; assembly: GCA_917051295.2. Taxonomy (NCBI): domain Eukaryota; kingdom Metazoa; phylum Arthropoda; class Insecta; order Lepidoptera; family Nymphalidae; genus Erebia; species Erebia ligea. The sequence continues at coordinate 16,194,400 of OU785220.1, read as the reverse complement.
TACACTTGTATGGGGCGGAAGGGGGCCCATGTCAGAGTTTACGAGACAAAATAATATACCCACATTATGGATTAATCATCATCGACTCATCGGCGACCCACTAGTCCCACTACTAAGCACGACTCACGAGGCTCTTCTCAGAATGAGAAGGGTTTTTTTTTTTTTTTTTTTTTTTTTTTTTTTTTTTTTTTTATTTGCTAGATTTAAGGTACAAATATTAATATTAATAATAAATCTATCTAATAATTAATTAATAAATTACATACAAATTAATGCAGTAAGAATACAGAGAAAATTGGGTTGAACCAGCAGCTAACTAGAATCCTACAATCCTGTGTTTAGCTGCTGAATCTCTTCCAGATTGAAGGTTTCAGAATTGCATTTCAGAGAAAGTTATATTAATTACAAATCGTACATAATAAGATTAAAAATTTGTTTAAATGCACATTAGAATGATTCTGAGGTGCATGTGCGTTTGTGCATATGTGTGTGTGTGTGTGTGTGTGTGTGTGTGTGTGTGTGTGTGTGTGTGTGTGTGTGTGTGTGTGTGTGTGTGTGTGTGTGTGTGTGTGTGTGTGTGTGTGTGTGTGTGTGTGAGTGGGTGAGTGAGAGAGTGAGAGTGAATGAGCGTGTTAGAGAATATAATATTTACTGCGAGATTATAATTAGTGTAACATACAGTAGTATATTAGGGTTTAAGCCATATATTCCTCCACGCTGGCCAATTTCTTGTTGGCAGACAATATATTAGAGTTTTTTATAATGATTATAGAACTCTCAGGCATGGTTTCAGCTTTCCACACGATTTTTGTTCACCGTAAATGATATATTTTATTTAATTAAGTTGGAGGTGCGTTCCCGGAATCGTACCCCAGACTAGGAGGCTAAAGTCTACCCATTAGGCTATCACCATAATATTGGATACTACCTATGGTTTATATTTACTTTTGTTTAAAACTGTATCTGTTCTGGATATAAAAATAAAACTACCCACATTATGTATTAATATTAGTTTTGTTTAGAACTCTAAGTAGGTACGTATATACCTAGATAGGCAAATAATACAAACTTACCTTTCAGGATCCTTAGGAAGTGCATAGAGTTCTTAAAAATTAGAGTTTAAAAGACCTAATGTGATACGATTTCGTTTACTGATCTTTCTTTGTTTATCCATAACGAGAACTTGAGTAAAAGTCAAACGTATAACTACGGTCCACGCGCAACACTCGACTGATACGAGTGCCGTCGAGCGTCCACGCAGCAGTAGTTAAATATCTCAGGTCACGTGACAAGTGAGCCAGGCCCCCAGGCCTGTTATAACTTAGAATTTTAGTATTAAAATTTGAAAATATAAACCTTAAAACTAAGGCATTAAAGTTTAATTACGAATGTAGTATATTTATATTTATGACCTTTTGTCTTCGTAACAACGCGAGCATGTCGGTGACGGTGACGCGAATCCACAAGTTTACCGCCTACCAAAAAGTGCTCAACAAGGCTAAAGAAGTTTTCTCTTTAAAAAAAAAGGTTCATAGTCTACGTTCATACAAAGTACTTGACGCTTTGAGGAGCAAAGCTATTGTTGTGACTTACGAGCACGCGACTTCCGAATTCGATAACTTTTCATATTGGCACGTCTTGCGAAAGCTTTCATGTCACTGGAGCGTTTGCACAGCGATTGTGCCAAAGCCCTTATTTCAAAGCGACGAGGCTAACGAGGTGCACTACCGACAGATGTTTCCAGATCACGATCTGATTTCACATTTAGATTTTATAGTAGATTTTCTAAAAGCTTATTTTATCTATCCTAGCAAAAAACACTTACCTACGCCAACGGAAATGTATTTCTTGTTAAATGGATCTAAAGTTATTTCCTGTTATAATCTGCATTTCTATTTCTTGTTAGAATTATTTGCATCCCAATTGTTATACAAATTTCTCTTTTTCTGTTTTTCAATTTTTTTTGGAATGTTTTAAGACCTTAACCTTTTCCTCTTCAATAAAGCTTGATAGTTATATATTGTAATAGGATTAGGCATCTGTGTATGTTATTCAAAATTCAAAATTCAAATGGTTTTTATTCAAATAAACTTTTACAAGTGCTTTCGAATCGTCGAATGAATCTACCACTGGTTCGGAATGCCATTCCTACCGAGAAGAACCAGCAAGAAACTCGGCGGTTGCTCTTTTAAAAAAAAATTCATTTACCATTTCATTAATGTATATCTACTATACATAAGTAACCGCTATCCTTAGCATTGCTGGAGCGAGTCAAATTATGTGCTTATTATAATTATAATTAATTATAATTATGTATAGTCCCACAAACTTATCTGGCCCAGTGGCCACAATTGGAACAATATTAAACTACTTTTGTTCAGGATTAATAAAATTCTGATCATAAATGAATAACCCCGCACCATTAGTTTTCAGGAAAACCCCTAGGATCTTTCAAGCGTGTAAACTTTACACTAACTAATTTTACGTTAGTTATGCAGCACTTATCACACTACCATCTAAAGTTTTATCCAAGAGCACATCTTGGCTGTTTTGAACTTTCGTTACTATGTAGGCATATCTTGCTTTTCTTAATATGGGAAAAAGCAAACGTCATGGATTTAAATGTGGGTGTAACCAGTAATTGCTATACCGTTCCTTTTAGCCG